>JAYEVE010001308.1:0-115972 GCA_036346375.1 Guadua angustifolia
ACCAGGCGGCGGTGGACGAGGCGCGCGAGGAAGGAGCCGGCGGTGCGGCGCAGCCGCAGGACGAGAACCGGCTCGAGCGCTTCGCGGAGGCCGGCGCTGGCCGGGGCCAGCAGGCGCTCGTAGAGCTTGCCGTACCGCATGCCGTGGGAGGTGAGCACGGCGCGGTGGACGCGGGCCACGGAATCGCGGAGGTCCTCGAGCAGGCCGCCGACGCGCAGCCGCCGGCCCTGCTCCTCCGCGCCCACCGAGCCGAGTATCACCATGCACCGCTGCAGGTCGCCCTCCATGGTCGCCGCCCGCCTCATGTCCACCGACCCATCCGCCATCACGATCGCCTCCTTTGCTTTGCTTGTGCTCCTGAGCGAATTGGATGCAGCCAGCAATGAGCTTTAACCAACCACTCGAGTACTTAGCCATTTTTGAGCCACATCTCCATGCTTTTCCCGCCACGCTCTCCGCATCCGATTCTTCTCCTCCCCTCGTAAGCAAAGCATATCAAAGTAGCTCCCAGCACTTTCCCGCCGCGCGCGAACCCAACAAACACCTTGACAGTTTCTTAATTCAGTCATCATTCTTAGCATGTTTTCCTTTATAGAATGGTTTTATGTTATAGTATGTCTCCTCTGTTAAAGTTAGGAAATCACGGCAATTGATCTTGTCATCAAAGCCTGATTATAATTTCATTTGCTTCCATGTATTGCTGATATTTTGAAGTTAAATAGAAACCGAAAAGTGGTGTTGGTGTGTGCCACACAAAAAAATACAGCGTCTTGTTTTCTCTGTTTCCAGGCGTGAAAAACTGTAGCTTTTGTCGAACCGGCAGGCTATTGTCGGAACAATTGGTATCAGAGCTTCTACGCTTCGTGGACCTGTGATCACGAGTCGCCATGTCTCGCCATCGATCCATGTCGCCAATACGGCGTCCTCAAGGGGAGGGCAGCGGCAGTAGAAGCGGCATCGGCGGATCAAGTGGCGGCGGCACGGGAGGCAACCTTGTGATCCATCGAGTGACGAAGGAGATCAGCAGCAGCGGCTCCTTCCCAGCAGTGACGCGGACCAATTATTACGATTGAAATTGCGCTTATGCGTCATGATCCGCAGCGAGGGCACGTGATCTGCGGTGACTATCGGCACGGACGATATCACCGAGGACCGGATGGCGCTCGAGGTACTGTCCAAATCTGTACCGGCGGAGATGATGGGCATCATCGCCAACAAAGAAACCGCCAAGCTCGCGTGGGACTCGATCCGGCTGATGAATGTCGGGGTCGAGCGTGTACGCAAGGTGAAGGCAGGAACTCTCCGGCGTGAATTTGACTCGCTCAAATTTCGCGATGGAGAAACGGTGGACGACTTCGGCATCCGCATCAACCGTATCGCGAATCAACTCGCGGTGCTAGGCAACAGTCTCACAGAAGAGGAGATTGTTCGCAAATTCCTCCAGGCGCTCCCGGAGAAGTTCGAACAGATCGTCACCTCCATCGAGACCTTGCTTGATCTAAGCGAAATCTCTGTGGAGGAGCTCATTGGCCGACTCAAGGCCACGGAGGAGAGACATGGGATTGGCAAAACCAATTCCATAGCCAATCTGAACCTCACCGAGGATGAGCTTGTTGCGCGTCTATCATCGCGGCTACAGCTCACCGGTGGAGGAACCAGCGCGGGGGGCTGGGAGCGAGGAAAAGAATCAGCGTCAAGCCAGAAGAAGGGGCGCGGCCATGGTCGTGGGCGCGGCAAGGATTCAATGACGAGGCGAGGCGGAAGTCAGTCGCGGAGGGGAGATGTGGTCAGTGATGAGTGCCAGGTATGCGGGAAAAAGGGCCATTGGGCCCGTGAATGTCGCAAGAAGAAGAAAGATGAGGCGACCCACGTGGTTCGGTGGAGGAAGAGGAGAAGCTCTGTTCGTGGCCACTGCAAATGCCTTTACATCTTCAGCACCGACAGCTCCATCCTCCTCCACAAAATCGCCAGCGATTCATCTCGATGAAAGCAAGTTGTTCGACTTAGCGACAAAAAGCGGCCAGGAGCACACCCGATGGATCCTTGACTCAGGTGCCACTAACCACATGACGGGGGAGCGCGCTGTCTTCTCCGAGCTCGACACCGGTGTCCATGGGACCGTCCGTTTCGGTGACGGGTCCGTGGTGGGCATTGAAGGACGGGGGACGGTGATCGCCAAGGGCAAGACTGGCGAACATCAAGCATTTTCTGGAGTCTACCATATTCCCCGGCTTACCGCAAACATCTTGAGCTTGGGCCAACTTGAAGAAGAAGGCTACAAGATCGTCATGGAGAAAGGTTTTCTCAGAATCTGGGATCGTGGCGGCTCTTGGTAAAGGTGGCACCAGGCGGAGAATCGTCAGTATGTGTTGAAATTGGAGATTGAAGGCTGTATGCTTGGTGGCACAGGGGACCAGCACGGCGTGGCGATGGCATGCAAGATTTGGTCACCTTAACTTCAGAGGACTAAGGCGGCTTGCGCAGGAGCAGATGGTACGAGGGCTACCACAAATCGATCAAGTCGATCAGATTTGCGATAGTTGTCTCGCCGGGAAGCAGCGACGGCTGGCATTTCCAACCGAAGCCAAATCAGTCGCAATGCACTGGTGGAGCTTGTTCATGGTGATCTCTGCGGACGATGGCGCCATCAACACCGGCGATAATGATTCTTCTTCCTCCTCGTCGGCGATCTTAGCGCTACATGTGGTGATGCTTCGAACACCAAGGACCGAGCGATGAAGGTATTTGCGGGTTTCAAACTCGTCGCGAAGTTGAAGTCGAAGAAAGCTTGGGACCTTGCGCGACCGATCGTGGTGGCGAGTTCACAAGACGCCTCTTCATCGACTCTCGCGCTGAGGAGGAATCGGCGACATTTCACCGCCCGTATACTCCACAAGTGAGAAGGGTGGTGGAAAGGAGAATCGACCGTAATGGGTATGGCCAGAGCATGATGAAGGCCATGTCTATGCCGGTTGGTTCGGGAGAGGCGGTGACCACAGCAGTGTTTATCTTAAACCGGTCACCTACTCAGAGCATCGAGGGGATGACTCCATTCGAGGTATGGTTTGGAACAAAACCGCCGGTGCATTTTCTACGCACATTCGGTTGTGTTGCACACGTGAAGGCTGGCAGCAAGCAACTCACCAAACTAGAAGATCGGAGCACACTGATGGTGTTCATCGGCTATGAGCAAGGTTCCAAGGCTGGCGCGCTTTACAATCCGATCTCACGGCGTGTTCACGTGTCGCGAGATCACGGTATTTGAAGAAGATCGACCACAGGATTGGGGAGCAGACAAGGGTGCCGGACCACATGACGAAGAAGAACCATTCTGCGTCGAGTTCATCACGGTGGGTGGAGCACAACGTGGGGCGGCGCGATCTTCAGGCTTAACACGCCCAACGAACGCATCGCTCACCCCACACCAAAGACATCGCACCAAGTAACATGGCATCATCCTCAAGTGGGAGTGAACCTTGCACTCCAGTAACACCAGCTCCATCAACAGCAGTAGAGTTCGCAACTCCACCATCAGGTGACCCTGATCTTGACGATGATCACGACGACGCGCCGCTACGGTTCCGAACCATGGACAATCTCCTAGGTCCAGCATCACCACCAGGCTACGCTGATCGGGAGCTCACGGAGGAGCTCCTGGCAGTGATCGGAGAAGAGCCTGCATCGGTGGATGAAGCGAAGGGAGTTCCGGAATGGCGCATGGCCATGCTGGAGGAGATGGCATCAATTGAAGAGAACAAGACTTGGTCACTAGTTGATCTGCCCAAGGGACACCGAGCCATTGGTTTGAAGTGGGTCTTCAAGCTCAAACGTGATGAACGTGGCGAGGTGGTCAAGCACAAAGCTCGGCTTGTCGCAAAAGGGTATGTGCAGCGTCAAGGAATTGATTTCGAAGAAGTGTTCGCCCCTGTTGCGAGGATGGAGTCGGTGCGTGTGGTACTAGCCGTGGCGGCGCAACGCGGCTGGTCCGTGCATCACATGGACGTTAAGTCCGCCTTTCTCAATGGCGACCTGGCCGAAGAGGTCTATGTTGCACAGCCACCGGGATTTACCGCCGCAGGACATGAAGAGAAGGTGCTCAGACTTCACAAGGCGTTGTACGGTCTACGTCAAGCTCCGCGGGCATGGAATACTAAATTGGATGCCAACCTGCACGAGCTTGGGTTCACCAGAAGCAAGAGCGAGCATGGTCTCTACATGCGTGGCAAAAGGCAGTCAAGACTGGTGGTGGGAGTCTACGTAGATGATTTGATCATTACGGGGAGCTCTCGACGAAATAACTTCGTTCAAATCGAGATGAAGGAAATGTTAGGATGAGTGATCTGGGACCCTGTCTTACTACCTTGGCATCGAGGTTAAGCGAGGACGGCGAGGCATCATTTGTGCCAAAGTGCTTATCTTTGTGAAGTTGCCGAGAAGACAAACATGCGAAATTGTAATGCATGTACGGCGCCCATGGAGGTTAGATCGAAACTATCTAAGAGGAGCACTTCACCGTGATGAGATGCGACTATGTATCGTAGTCTCATTGAAGTCTTGATACTGCCGCACACTCGGCGGGAGTGTCTTTCGGCGTCGGGTACCTAAGCCGTTCATGGAGGAACCAAAACAGGATCATATGGCGGCCATGAAGCATCTGCTCCGATATGTAGCAGGGACGATAGACTACGATGCGTTATACGATAACGGTGAACTCGGACTCTTGGGATCTGATGGATGGCGACATGGCGGAGATGTCGACGGCAAAAGTAAGAGTACAACGGGAGTGCTCTTCTTCCTCGGCAACAACGCTGTAACATGGCACTCGCAGAAACAGCGTGTGGTGGCCCAGTCATCATGTGAGGCAGAGTTCATTGCAGGAGCCGCAGGAGCATGCCAGGCGATCTGGCTCAAACGGCTGCTGGAAGATGTGATGGGGGAAAAGACATCTGCGCCGACACTCAAAATAGACAATCAGTCCGCTATCTTACTCAGTAAGAATCCCGTGCTCCATGATCGAAGTAAACACATCGACACGAAGTTTCACTTCATTCGCGATTGTGTTGAAAATGGAGACATCGTTTTGGAGTTCGCTGGAACTCAGGATCAGGTTGCGGATGTTCTGACGAAACCACTCGGAAGGGTCAAGTTTCAGGAATTCCGTGAACATATTGGTGTCATCAAGCTCAGATGAATGATGCCAGCATTAGGGGGAGATTGACAGTTTCTTAATTCAGTCATCATTCTTAGCATGTTTTCCTTTATAGAATGGTTTTATGTTATAGTATGTCTCCTCTGTTAAAGTTAGGAAATCACGGCAATTGATCTTGTCATCAAAGCCTGATTATAATTTCATTTGCTTCCATGTATTGCTGATATTTTGAAGTTAAATAGAAACCGAAAAGTGGTGTTGGTGTGTGCCACACAAAAAAATACAGCGTCTTGTTTTCTCTGTTTCCAGGCGTGAAAAACTGTAGCTTTTGTCGAACCGGCAGGCTATTGTCGGAACACACCTCCCGTCGCGCCCCGCTGCCTGCCCGTCCAACCTCGCCGGTGTGAGCCATGTCCACCGGCAAGCGCACCTTCCGCGGCGTCGTGGAGGACATCCTCGTCCCGATCCTCGCACGACTCGACACCATCCGCACCAAGCTCGGTGCCAATGGCCCGAATGCGCTGGCGCCGGCTTCCGAGGCCGCGACGCCGTCCCGGGAGCGCGCGCTACTGGAGAATATCGAGCGGGAGATTTCGGACCTGCGCCACCGCTTCGACCGCATCAACCTCCACGAGAAGGAAATGCGGCAGAAATTCGACCCCGTCGAGGAGCACATCGACGACGCGCTCCAGAGCCTCCAGGACAAGAGCCCGCCCGACGTCTACAAGGAGCTGAGCGCAGTCGCGAAGAGCCTCAAGTGCATCAAGGACATGGTCAACAAGCGCTACAACCTTTCGTGGGAATATGCGCGAGGCGAACAATCGTCACAGAAGAGCATGGCCTCGGCGGCCGCGACGACAAGGACTATCACGAAGCGGATGCAGGAGATCCGGCACGGTCCGCAGATGCGCCTCCTCCGGCTCGCCGTGGGCGGGCTGGAGGCCCGGCTGCGGGGTTGCGTGCTCTGCCTCGCCGCCTTCCCGGAGGGCGTCATCATCAAGAAGCGCCTCCTCATCCACTGGTGGATCGGCGAGGGGTTCGTCCATTCCGCCGGCGAGGGCAAGGGGCGCTTCGACGAGCTCGCCGACAAGGGGTTCCTCATCCCCGTCCGGAGAGGCCTCTGTGGTACCGCCCATCGGTGCTTCGTGCGGCCATGGATGCGGGACCTGCTCATCGACGTCGCCCGGAGCGCCGCTTTCCTTGAGCCGGACTCCGGCAACGACTTCGCCGTGGCTCGCCGCGCGTGCCTGCGCCGGGGCAAGATAACGTCGTCCAAGTTCGACAACGAGCTGAGAGCCATCTACAACATCGACCAGAAGTACGTCGAGCTCGACGAGGGGTGGTTCGCCGGCAAGGAGGAGCTGCGCACGCTGCAGCTCGGGCAGTGGCGCGAGCTCGGTCCCAGCGAGCAGATCGAGGAACCCATGGAGGGCCACGTCGAGGTCAGCCGCACGGAGCTCTTCGCCGACATGGCCGAGAGCTGCAAGAACCTCCGGTACATCAGCTTCCGGGGGATCTCGAGGATCGACTCGCTGCCGGACGCCATCGACCGGCTGCGGGAGCTCGTCGTGCTGGATCTCCGGGCGTGCCACAACTTGGAAAACCTTGGGGTAGGAATAGTCAAGCTGGTGAAACTCGAGTACCTCGACGTGTCGGACTGCCACCTCCTCGTTGGCATGCCCAAAGGGCTCGGCAACCTCATTAAGCTCGAGGTGCTCAAGGGGTTCGTGGTCATCAGCTCCAACACCAAGGACCAGTATTGCCGTCTCCCTGACATGATCACTGACAAGCTCAGGAAGCTCAGCATCAGCATCAGCAAGATGGACGATACAACGGAGGGTGAGCTGGGGAGTCTCGTCAATTTCGAGGCCGTCGAGTCGCTGACCATCACATGGGGAGTGGTGGACTCCAAGAAGGAAGGTGGTGGTGAAATGCCGGTGGAATCAAAGAGCAAAGGCGCCGATGGAGGCGGGGAAATAACACCGGCAAAAATAGCAGAAAAGGAAGGTGAAAGAAAAGCAATGGTGAAGAATGGACATGAAGGAACACCATTGCCATCGATAAAGCATGAAGGTACAGCAAAGGAGGGAGGCGAAAAAAAGACGCCGGCAGCGTCAGAGAAGGAAGGTGACCGGAAAGCATCGACGGCTTTGAAAATGGACGGAGATGAAGAAACACAAGGGACCTCGCAGAAGTTAGGTAGTGACCAAGAAGAAGAGCCATTATCCTCGGGGAAGGAAGGTGTTATAGATGCATCAGTGACCTCAGATAACAAAGTCGACGAAGAATCCACGAAGAAGGAAGGCATTGAAGAACCACCGGTGGCATTGAAGAAGGTGCCTAATGAAGAAGCGTCTAACGTGAATTCAAAGAAGGAAGATGATGAGGCAGCATCAGTGTCCTCCAGGAAGGGAGGCGTTGAGGATGGACCGGTGAGCACAGATAACAAAGTCGACAAAGAATCCACGAAGAAGGAAGGCAACGAAGAATCACCGGTGGCGTTGAAGAAGCTTGGTAAAGAAACATCTAAGGTGAACTCTAAGAAGCAAGATGGTGAGGCAGCATTAGTGTCTTTCACGAAGGAGGGCGTTGAAGATGCACCCATGACCTCAGATAACAAAGTCGACAAAGAATCCATGAAGAAGGAAGGCGATGAAGAATCACCGGTGGCATTGAAGGAGCCTAATGAAGAGACATCTAAGGTGAACCCAAAGAAGGAAGATGATATGGCAGCATTAGTGCCCTTGAGTAATGAAGGTGTTGAAGATGCACCGATGACCACAGATAACAGAGTCGACAGAGAATCCATGAAGAAGGAAGGAGATGAAATATCACCGATGACACCGGAGAAGGAACGTGAGGAAGAAGGATCAGTGAACTTCAAACAGGCAGGCAGTGAAGAAACATTGACCTCGAAGCAGGAACATGGCCAACAAGCATTGGGAACAGGTGATCATGGCGAAGCATCAAAGAAGAAACTCAAGATGGAGTTTGCACTTCCTCCCAAGCTCAAGAAACTCGACCTCCGTTGCTTCCCACTGACAGAGATACCAAAATTGGATGGACTAAAGAGTACTGTCAGGAAGCTGTACATTAGAGGAGGGAAGTTGACGTCACTCGGCGATGGAGAGACTTGGGAAGTAGAGGTACTACGTTTGAGGTTCCTGAAGGCTCTTCATTATGATCATGACAAGTTTAGAGGGTCATTTAAGAAGCTCAAACCTGAATACGTTGAGATATATGAATGTCCGGACTACAATCCTCGATGGAATTAAACAGGTATGCAGCATTTGATTGGAGCATGGACTACTTTCTTCCTTTCGGTTTGCTAGCTCTTCCGTTCAAGTCATATTTGGGCCTTACTATGGCAGTATAAATTCATCTTAGGTGTGAAAACTTCCTTTCTAATTAATAGATTTCCCTAGCAAGAAAGTTGCAAAATCACCTTTGCGATAATAATCATATTGTGAAAGTCCTCATTTGAAGGAAATTGTTTGGACAGTAGCGAAAACATCCACAGGTATCAAGAACTGAAACCCAGTTGTCTATCGTCTATCCAATTGTCTGTACATTCATCGTGCATGTGCCCTTCCGCTGAAGCTGAAACTGTTATTTACCACGATTCAGAATTCATATACGCGAGCCTTGATTTGTTTTGAGTATTTGGTCAATGTTGTATTTTTTTCAGGACAGTACTGGATCCCAGGGTGGTGCTGTGTACAAGCTGAAGCAAGACGATGGCTATGACGAGTCTCCTTGCCATACTGTGACAAGTGAAAACTGTTGTGCTTCCTATGATGCATTGAACTCTGTCTGCTGTATTTAATTTTCTACTAAAACATGCATGCTCCATGGATAAATTTTTATATGTTGCACGTGCGATATATGTGATCAGTGAACTATTATTGGGCAGAATAAATCCATCTGTTCGATTTTTTAGAGATTAGTGTTCAACAATAATCTGCCTTTTGGGGTGATCTTTGATGAGATATTGACACTTAATTTCTGTAAGTCAAACCATCCGGATCAGAACCAACTGCCGATCAACAGAAACTTTTTTTTAGAAAAAGGAGTTGTCTCCGGCCTCTGCCAAAGCACACAGCCCGGTTTTATTACAAAATTTGCAACCGCTCTTCAGCACAAATGCGAAAGAGACATTACAGAAATGCGTCAAAACTTAAAGATAGCAAAGTCTATAATTATGCCGCCAGCTATTATTAGCAAGAAGCTTCAATGCAACAACTTCGAGACGCAAGCACACAGAACGAAAATCCTCCCGTGCCTCGTCACACTGCAAAAGCGCCCAAAACCTCAACCAATATGTCGCCCTGAAAATGGCCTGCAAAAAAGAAGTATAACGTTTGTTCTGAAACACAATATCATTACGACAACACTAAATTACCCAACAAATAGCCGCCGCACCAATAAAGATCTGATGTTTATGATGGATCAACAGAAACTAGATTGATTAACCATCGAAAAACAAAAGCATATTAGGCATACCAATGGCTTGCTGTGGTGAGGGGCCAGACTAGACAGGAGCTCGGCGTGGACGGCGCTCGTGCGACGCGCTCGTCGGCGAGCCTGAAGTAGAGGGAGACGTGGCCGGCGTCCTTCTCGTGGCTCCCGTCGAGGTAGTACGAGATGCCGGATGCGCCAGCCAGGTGTGGCCGGCCGCCTCGAGCTCTCGCTGGACCGGCGCACGCGCCGTTGCCCACCATCTTGGTGCGCGAGTAGCTGTCGATCTTGAGCAGATGGCACCCGTCGGTCTCGGTGGCGGCGATGGTCGAGGCGGAGACGCCGTCGGTCGACATGGCGGCGCGTATGTGTGGAACATACACGGGGAGTACATATCAATCAGCATGCAAAGCATCTCCCTTATATTATCAAGCTGCTCTCACTCTGAACTCTGAATCTGCAGAAACCCAATGTACAGGTTACAGATCGGCACTTGTTTGCTTCCCGGCTCAGCTGCATAGCACTACCAGTCTACGGTCTACCATACATCATGTTCTGTTGCAACAGTTACAGGGGACTTGCAATGCAAGTCTGCAACAGAGCTCTTGGCATGTCATCGGAGTTCAGGCTCGGTGTTTAGCATGAGCCAATCTGCCAATGTTCATGACCGGCGGTGGAACATCGGAAATTATTAGCCTTCGTCTTCTTCACTGAACCACTGAAAAACTTCTCTCCTCAATGATGATTCTTTTGCCCTTGTTGGGTCGAGCCTCGACAGATTTCCCTGCAAGAACATTACAAGAATACAAGTCAAAAAGCATGGTACAAGAGACCTTACTGAGACTGAACATCACCTCTTGGCTCAGTCTCGGGATCAGCTAGCTAAACTCCTTAGAGCTGAGGAGATTAAATATTTCCAACGGGCCAAAGTCAAGGATATTCTTCTAGGGGATAATAATACAAGATATTTTCATATGATTGCCAATGGCAGATATAGGAAGAAGAAAATATTCTCACTTGATAATGGGGATAGTAAAATTGAGGGGCAGGATAATCTAAAAAACTTTATTACTGGGTTTTACAAGGATTTATTTGGTGAACCGGAAGAAAATTCCTTCACATTAGATGAATCGTGTAATTTAGATATTCCCCAAGTGACGCAAGGCGAAAACTATGCCCTCACAGCAGATTTTACGGAATCTGAAATAAAAGAGGCTATCTTCTCTATGGAACATAACAGAGCTCCAGGACCTGATGGTTTCCCAGCTGAATTTTATCAGTTTTTTTGGGAAACTATTAAGGGGGACCTGATCCGAATGTTCCAAGATCTTGCTACTGGTAATCTACCTCTTTTTAGCCTTAATTTTGGCGTCATTGTTCTAATCCCTAAGGTTCAAGAGGCTAATATTATCCAACAGTACAGACCGATCTGTCTGTTGAATGTGTCGTACAAAATCTTTACCAAAGTAGCCACTAATAGATTGATCTCGGTGGTTGACAAAGTTATTAGCCCAACCCAAACGGCGTTTATGAAAGGAAGAAATATTCTTGAAGGAGTGGTGATCCTTCATGAAACGGTGCATGAACTTCATCGAAAAAATCAAAACGGGATTATTCTAAAACTAGACTTCGAGAAAGCCTACGATAAAGTGCGATGGCCCTTCTTGTTTCAGGCTCTCCGTATGAAAGGCTTCTCTTCCAAATGGATATCTTGGATTAAGACCTTCATATCGGGGGGAAGCGTAGCGGTTAATGTCAATAATGATGTCGGGCATTTTTTTCAGGCTAAAAAAGGACTTCGACAAGGAGATCCTCTATCACCTTTGTTGTTTAATATCATAGCAGATATGCTAAAGGTGCTAATATGTAGAGCTAAACTGGATGGACAATTTGACGGAATAGTTCCTCAGCTTGTTGAGGGGGGGCTTTCGATCCTTCAATATGCGGATGACACTATACTCTTCTTAGATCATGACCCGGATAAAGCTCATAACATGAAGCTTCTCCTATATGCGTTCGAGCAGGCATCGGGTCTTAAGATTAACTTTCACAAGAGTGAGGTCTTTTGCTTTGGATCAGCCCAGGAGTACTCAGGGTTCTATACTAACCTTTTTGGTTGTACTTCCGGAAACTTTCCGATTAATTATCTTGGTATTCCAATTCATTATAAGAAGCTTAGAAATTGTGATTGGAAAAAGGTTGAAGAGCGTGTTGAAAAAAGACTCAGTAGTTGGAAAGGGAAGAATCTCTCTATCGGAGGGCGCCTAGTTTTGATTAACTCGGTTCTCAGTAGCCTTCCGACATACATGATGTCCTTCTTCTCCTTACCCAAAGAAGTGCTTAAAAAATTGGATTATTTCCGTTCCAGATTTTATTGGCAAGGAGACGAACATAGGAAGAAATACAGACTCACCAAATGGAGCATACTGTGTCAACCTAAAGATCAGGGAGGCCTTGGGATTCATGATTTAAATATTAAGAACATTGCCCTCCTCAGCAAATGGTTGCATAAGCTGCTTACCTCGGATGGGATGTGGCAACAAATTCTCCGCAACAAGTACTTGGGCTCAAAGCCTTTGGCCCAGGCTGCATGGAAGAATGGAGATTCTCATTTTTGGTCTTGCCTAATGAAGGTGAAACACGACTTTTTCCGTTTTGGAACCTTTATTGTGAAGGATGGATCACAGATTCGCTTTTGGGAAGATAATTGGATGGGTGGATCACCTTTGAAAGAACAATACCCCTCCCTTTATAACATTGCTAGACCAAAATTTATAACAATTGCTGAGGCTTTAAGCTCGTCACCTCCATGTTTCGCATGGCGCAGAACCCTTATTGGTCCAAACGTGGTTGCTTGGACTGATTTGTTAAATCGCATTGAGCAAGTTGTTCTATCTCCTAATCAGGACATCTTTTACTGGAACTTAACATCTAATGGTCAGTTCTCGGTTAAATCTCATTATGCTGCCTTAATGATTAGAAATATCCCCTTTGAGAACAAAAAATTGTGGAAATTAAAAGCGCCGTTAAAAATTAAAATTTTCTTGCGGTACCTTCGTCGGGGGGTGGTGCTAACAAAGGATAACTTAGCTAAACGAAATTGGAGGGGTAGCTTGACATATGTTTTCTGCCACAAAAATGAGTCAATCAATCATTTGTTCTTTGATTGTCGTTTTACTCGGTCTGTTTGGTACATCCTTCAGCTAGCAACCGGGTTAAAACAACCTGCCTGTGTGGAACATCTGTTTGGGAATTGGCTTCAGAACTACGATAAAGATTCAAAATCCCTGCTTCTGCTTGGAGCGACAGCTTTGTGTTGGTCCCTTTGGCTATGCAGAAACGATGTGATTTTTAAAAAAAAGGCTTTGTTTTCTCCTTACAGGTTATCCACTCAGCGGTTTATTGGATTTCCAATTGGGCTATTCTGTTGGGAGGATTTGCGAGGCATGGGTAGTGCAGGGTCGCAACCAGTGCGGTGCCAAGGCTTTTTTCTCCAGTAGCATGGTTGGCGGTCTAGTCTTGGATTACGGACCATTAGATTGTGTTTGCTTTTTTTATTTTCTTTTCGTTCGCGTATTGTGTGTTCTTGAAGCGGAAGTGTGCCAAGGCTTTGTATCCTCTTGATGTACTGTTCTTGGTATTAATACATTTGCTTCCTTTATCGAAAAAAAAGTGCAGTGCAAATGAGATAGCTTAGGAATAGAAAATCTCGTGCTGATCCCCAGATGATTATTGTACTGCTAAACATGAACTTCCTTCAATTAAACATTACAAGTGAAACCAGGTTTAACAAGGATAATCAACTATTCGTTCAATCGGCAAGGCAAATTGCAGAGAAAATAGATCAAAAGAAAAATCGAAAGACAACTTGAATGCACAGTTCACTGAATATACCTGATGATTCTTGCAAATTGGGGCAACAGTCAACAATTATGTCTATGCATCTTAGGCCTTCAGGGATGGAGTGCAGAATAGGACAGCCAGACAAACGCATGACTCGTAGAAAAGCTAGCCTCTCCAGCCAATCTGGCAAAATCTCCAATTTGCTGCAGTTGTCAATTGTCAAACTTCTGAGAGAGGAAAGATGTTGCAAACCCTGTGGGAGGCATGTCAATTCATGACACCCACATATCTCCAACTTCTTCAGACCATCAAGATCCTGCAGACCCTCACAGTCTGAAAAAGCTAGAAGCTCTTCACAGAAAGAAATCGAAACATGTTCGAGGCTTTTCTCCACACCTCTGAGGCCACCTTTTGAGCTATACAGCATCTTGTTATTCATCCACAAGATCAACTTTTCTACTGATGGAATCTCCATATGCAATGCTCTGAATTTTGGGCACTGAATGATGGCCAGTTCCGCAAGACGAGGAAACATAGCCATCCTTGGTGCCTGTTCCCAGACTTCAAGGTTAGTCATGTATGAGAAAGTTAACTTCTCTAATGAGGGGAATGTTCCATTGTGGCCATAGAAATTATCGTCGACATGGCTGATAGTTTCAGCTCCATTTATCTCAGCAATCTTCAGGCATGGCAGTAGCCCCAGTGGAGGTAATGCTTTTTCACACGCTTTCAGATTAATTAGCCTTATCTCGACCAGAGATACGAGATATGGTTCGGCGCTTGTCATCCAAGACGGAAACTTATCCCCTTCATACGCAACAATCTCCAATGCTTTTAGGCATTGATTTGGTTGGAGGTTTTCGAGTACTTCGTGAGATGTTCTACTGGTATTTTCAGCATTCATATTCCACCGCAACAACAATGACTTTAGTTTTTCTTTCTCTTGCAGCTTTGCCATTCTTGCATCTTCAAGGTCTGACACCTTTTCAAGGCCTTCCAGACTTAGCATATTGAGGTCTGCCAATGATTGCAACTCAAACATTGCACTTCCATCAATGCTGGGGATAAAATACCCTAGCAGTGTCTGAAGATTTGTAAGCTGGCTCATTCCACGAGGCATTTTCTTGAGTGAGGAACAATTGTGAATATTTAGATACTCAAGGCTCCTCATTTTACTCATATTCCTAGGCAATGCAACAAGATAGTGACAACCTTCAAGGTCTAGCTTCTGTAGTTGGACAAGTTTGCACATATTTTCATGCAGTTTTCGGAGCTTTTCACAACGTGATAGTTTCAGAATTTGCAAAAGTTGCAGTTTGGAGATTGAACTGGGGACGATTTCAATATTTGTCTGTGACAGGTTGAGATATGTCAAGTGGGGCACCAGCTCAAATTTATTTGGGACCTTTGAAATCTTAGTAGCTTGCAAACTCAAGACCTGCAGATGTCCAAGTGATTGCCAGATCACCTGGGGAATCTCTTTGATCTCACATTGCTGTTCAAGTAGGCACATTGTGCTTTCCTGAAGTAATAACAGTGTCTTCAAATATTCAAATTGATCCAGGTATCGTGGAAAGGCTGTGGTCAAAGGATGAATGATTAGTGACACATGTCGAATAGAATACTGCAATCTAGTAACATCCTCCTGACCAGCTGTCATTATTGTGCTCAAGCCCCTTTCCATGTATGTAGCAAACATGTGCAATATCTTGTGCATCCTGTAGATAAGCTGCCCTCCATGTTCAGAATCCTTGACTGGATGAAAGCACTCATCAATGAGCTGCTCAAGAAATCCTATTTTCTGTGCTCCTGTAACTGTGAGTGGTATAAGGCCTACGGCCGCGAAAAGATCAGCTAGTTCACCAACATCAAAGTTATAGTCCAATGGGAACAATGAACAACACACGAAACAGCTCTGCAGGTTGGATGGGAGATGCCGGTAGCTATTGTAGGCGCTCTCCAAGATTTCACTGCATTCTTCCTCTGAGGAAAAGACTTCACTGCCTTCAAAGAGCGTATCAAAATCTTGCAGGAATTGTTGCCAGAGGGCTTGTTCTGATTTTTCACGAAGTAATGAACCGGCAAATTGCAACAGTAGGGGCACACCATCACATTTGTTAGCAATCTTCAGACCAATGTTGAAAATCTCAGAGCCACGATCGCACCTGTTCTGCTTTGCCCATTGATCTACGAGCTGCAAGGAGAATTCTTGCTCCAATGGCTGCAAGAAGTAGGGAACTGTGGTTGGCACAATGGTAGCCGTCCTGGACGCGATGGCAGGAGTTCGGGTGGTGAGAATGATCGCACCATTTGAAGGCAGGGCTCGCATCAGGCTGTTCCATTCCGGCCAGTCCTTCGCATTGTCATCCCACACATCATCTAGAACGATCAAATACCTCCCGCCCTGAACCTGTAGAGAGCTGTGGACGAGTTCTTCAAATAATAACTTTCGATGAACTCCAGCGCTAAACCACATGTTTGGAACACTCCTCTCAGAGAGATTGGAACTTGTTGAAACATTCTCCCAGCGTCGCACACAGAACTTGTCCCTGATCCTGGGATCGTCGAACAGCGCCCGGGCAAGACGTGTCTTGCCAATCCCAGGCCCTCCCATTATAGGCACCACCAGCGGCGTGTCGTCCTCGCCAGCGACGGTGAGCAAGATTCCCACCATCTTCTCCATTAGCTCCGATCTCCCCACCATTGGCACTTTGAGAGCATCTTTGCTAGCCTTAGCCCGGATCGCTCGCTCAATCTCAAATGAGTCGTATCTGATGGGACAAGGACGGGTACCCATCGCATGTACAAAGGAGGATAGCGACTTGACCTGAAGTAAGGACCGCCGGAGCTCGCGGATGACGGCACGGCGGCGCCGGCGGGGAATGATGCTTCTCAACGGAGCAGCAGCAGCAGGTGCCCGGTGCCGTGCCGTTCCTCCTCCTCCTGCTGCTGCCTCCTGCCCGCCCAGCACAGCTTGGAGGACTTCGCGGAGGGGAGCGCATACCGATCTGATACGAACGATGAGCTCCACGCTGCTCCAGCCCAACGCCGTAGCGGCGCGGAGCTCCTCGCGGACGGCCGTAACGGCGCGGAGCTCCTCGCGGACGGCCGTGACGGCGGCGCGGAGCTCCTCGAGGACGCCCCGTATGCACAGCAGCCGACCCAGAACCTTGATGAGCGGCGAGTTCAGCATGGAAATCACTGCCTGCAGATCCGCGGCTTCCATGACAAGTCTCCTCCTCCTCTCGTCGTCGCCGGCGTGCTCTTCTTCTCCTGTCCCTCTCTATCTTTTTTTACTTGTTTTCTTAGGCAAAATTGGCTCCGACTTTGGCTTGGTGCGTTGGTGGACTTTGACGCCATGCCCCGTCGTCGTGGCTTGGTGGCAAAAAAAGACATGGATGAAGAGGAACTCAGTGTCAATGGACACATCTCAGTAACGCTGCCATGTAAACAGAAAGCCTTGAATCAAGTCGCATTCGATGCATGCATGTACAGCTAAATGTTCCCAGTGATTCAAAAACACAAGAAGATCTACTGGTACTTGCTATTTGCTCTGAATCTGATGGAAATTCCCAGCCAAACATAACATGATCGATAGGACACCAGTACATTTGGACAGAACCTGCAACAGGGCTCTTGGCATGTGTTCATCAACTTCCAGCTCAATCAAGTGCTTCGAGTTAAATGAACAAAGAATAACAACCACCTTACTTTCAGGTGCTAGTATGTGCTAACCATAGAAGCTTAAGCTAACATACACTGAATAGTTCTCCATGCACCATTATTTATCCTATCTCGTCTTCAGAGTTCTGGCAAGGTGTGTCAAGTATGATAACTTTTCATGATTTGCGGAACTTACGTTTCAGCTCACAAATTCTTTATTACTAAACACGTTAGAAACTTCCATCTTCTTGGATGTTCCTTTCCCCATTCTTCAGTCGAGTCACAACAGTCCTGCCAAAACCAATATAGATGTTATAATTACTGCACACTGCATGAATCGAATGCAATCGAAATGAGAACAAGTGAACAACTGCCCGAATTATTTACATGAAGCACTTGATTTCCAGGTGCTTGCTGTTTGGTTTGCTTCCAATAGTTACTAATGCTTGCCTTACTAAAGTTTGGTAGCGTTGATCAGATTTGGCAAATATTTGGTTTGCTACCAAATTTTAGCAAGTTTCCCTTCTCCTTTGGTTCTTTAGTTCATTTTTTTTGCCAATCTTTGACCAAAACATTCCTAGCCAATTTGGTGAACAAATTTTGGTAATGTTAAATTTTGATAAGGTTTAGGTAGGCACAATTGTCATCAAACCAAATAGGCCAAGAATCCCCGCAGGAATTAGAAATCTTCACACCAGGAGGAGCAGCATCAAATGTGGATTCAATTCTTCGTGGCAGTGGCGGAGCCAGAAACTTTCAAAGAGAGGGGCTCTGCATGTCTGCGTGAAAACGTGACTGCGGCGAAACAAGGCCATCATGATATGAAAAACAACCTGCTATGACGTCACTACAAATAACCAATCATATATATATATATATATCCTCAAGAAGACAAGGTTAATACAGGCCAAAATTGAAAACCTTCTTTACATAGAAAGAGATGCAGAGATGGAATTCATTCAGGAAGAGTTGAATGCCACCTCATTAATAGATAGTAAGTCGAAGCAGCTGCTCAAGTCAGTCGAGTACTTAGTGACCCATGGTCAGACACAATAAGAGCAGTGCGACATCATTTGCAATCTAAGTGTTATAAGTAGTTTAACTGGTTAGTGTGCTTTATTTTTTATTATGTTGTTAGCCGGATTAGTTATTACAAATATGATTATGAGGGGAGTGATGTTTATTAACAGAGTTTTTTTACTGGGCATCTAGCTGGGTGGGGCCGGGTGGGCTCCAGCCCCACCTAGCCCCACCATTAGCTCCGCCTCTGCTTCGTGGTTTGGGGTGTTGTTCAGCTCAGCTGATCGAGTGAAGGATGCTTCACGCTCACTGCGTATAAGTGTCACCTAATGCATAACTTGTATTTCCGAGAAAAAAATCGATCAAACTAATGCCAAACTCGTGTTCATCCTTCTTTTTAAGTTCCTATCTCGCTATTTTTGTGCCATTTGCACTGAACACTTGACCAAGCTGGTAAGCTAAGAGTAAGTTGAATTGCAGGTTCATTCCAACTGAAGTTGTTGTGCAAGAGACAATAACTACACTACTAAAATATTTTCCTTCAAGTGAAGAATGGCTAGCTAATCTTTCCTGATTGGGTTCGCCTTTTGTAAATACTTTTTATATTTTTCATACTAAATTGCAACTGTAGAACAAATGCACTGCAGTTACCAAACATGGATCGGCATTTGATTTGACGGATATGCCAGACGGAGCTTGGATCATTATTTGTTTGACTTGCAAAATGAAAGCAAAATATGGTTTAATTTGCACTTTTAGAAGTTCTTGTGGAGTTGCAAGTTATTTCAAAAAGTAATTCAAAAAAGAGTAAAAATTGATTGCTGGCTGTGGGGTTCGAACCCACGCGCACTTGTGTGCAGAAGATCTTAAGTCTTCCCCCTTAACCACTCGGGCAAACCAGCTGAACTTGTACATTTAGTAAAATTTATAAATAAAAGAAAACTACAACCCTGTAATGTTCCAAACCATGGTTGACAAGTTACGGTTTTGCATTTCAACCATCCAACATTTGCTGCTTCAATCAGTACCCTCGCCGACTGAGGATGAATTGTGAACATTCGATTTATCATTTACAGCGGTGTATGCTATCTCTGGACAAAACAAAGCTCCGTCTTCAAGAAAAGAATCAGTACATCACATATACACAGCATACTTGCACATCTCAATATCCTAAAAAAGCTCTAAAAATTACAGATTAAGTCCCCCTATCAACATAAAAAGGGTTTCTTACAAATAGAAGGATTAAATGGCCAGTTATCCTTGAAAGTCAGTTTACATAACCTTGTCACCACACAGTAAAAATACTACTTTTGAATACAGGCATTTAGCATTAAGCCCGTTTGGGCGACGTAGGAGGATGTCCCGCACGGCAGATTTGGAGGTGCACGTTCCCAATCCCATTGGACCAGCCAGTCGGTGGTAATGGTGGCTTAACCCATCCTGCGATCGGCTGCAAAGGGCTTGAAAAACTAACTGGCTTAAACTCATCTTGCAATAGGTTGGAAAGTATGATATGGGGTTCTGTCATATATATCCCCAACAGGCTTGGTAAGAATAGCAGAGAATTGCAAGAATTTGACTTCTTTCTCCAGGCAATGTCTTTGCAGCTTTTGTTTTGTATTTACTTCATGTGTGTAGTTATATGAAAAAAGAGTTATGTTTGAGTGCCACAGTGTTATATGTGGATAACAATTTGTTACTGTTTGTATCTAGGAGACTTGAACATTAGGCCTTTGAATAGATAGTGAATGTCCTATGTAAAATATACATGCACACTACTACAGAATGGTATAACACCATCGTTTCGTCTGGGTTGGTTCCTAACTTTTTGTTAGGAAAAACCGATTATAATAGATAATTTGGTAGTGGGTGCTAATAATAACCGATTGTGATGTAGCATTGGATTACATTGATTCCTACATCGATCCATACGCACGGCACGCATATGTCAAATACCTTTACCAGTCAGAGAATCATACCAGCTGGATGGCTCATTATGAACATTGGAAGTCTGCTTGGCTACCACAGGACATGACCTAGGAAGAGTACAAGCAATAGCTCGAGATGAGGTATCATGAGGTTATTCTCGATAACGAGGAGGTAAAGCTCTAAAAATTACAGATTAAGTCCCCCTATCAAAATAAAAAGGGTTTCTTACAAATAGAAGGATTAAATGGCCAGTTATCCTTGAAAGTTGGTTTACATAACCTTGTCACGACACAGTAAAAATACTACTTTTGAATACAGGTGACGAATACTTATACCAGGGGCACCCCACAGCAAGATGGGATTATCCCTAAATATCGACCAGAGCGCCAAACGGACCATCTCAGGCCCAGCTCCGATCGGAGGGCCTCAGTCGGGTCGCGAAGACCCCGACCTCCACTCAAGAACCTCCAGGCGCGCCAACTGCCTCGGGTCGGGACGCCCATGACCTCAGGCACTGGCCTTAGGTTGGGGCTTCCGAAAGCACCGACCGGGCCGAAGGTCGGGTATGCGCACAGCCATTGACCTAGTCGCTGGTCGGGGCCCTGGCGAGCGCCATCTCAGCAACTCCGACCACATCATCGATCGCCCTCAAAGCTGGTCAACCGCCGTCTAAACAAGACGGCCGCGCAGGGATAAGCGATCCTTTCCGAGGCAACACCAGAGGCGCCGCCCACGCAGCGTCAACCGGCGACAGCGCCTGAGCGGTCGCGCCTTCCCAATGGAGCGCCGCTAGCTAAGTCTACAGCCAGGCGACGCTGGCTGAGCCTGCCAACCCATCATGAGATAAATGGGAGCCTGTCAGTCCTCAAGACCACAGACCGGACCTCCAGGGAACAGTGTGTCCCAGCCGCTCCTCTCTCCTGAGTCCCGTGTAACCTGCCCCCTCCGCCTATATAAGGAGGGGCAGGGTCTACGGGGAGCCAGGCCCTCTCCCCCCCGGCCTCCTCTCCTTTTCCTTTCTTCAGAACTCGATCAGTGCTTGGAAGCTCCGAGGCTCCCTAGTTCGTTCCCACTCGGACGAGCGTTCGGGGCGTGTCCCGAGCCCTCGCTTGTACAATAGCGCTGTCCGCCGCACCAGAACAATATCTGACCGCCACCCCTGGCTGGAAGTAGGGACGTTCGCCAAACCAGTATATATCTTGGGCTCCTGAGTCAACCACCAAGAGAGGGAGCTTGCGGCCCCTAGACTTACAAATCTACTTGCGGTTATCTAAAACAAGCAGTTAGGCGCCGAGTTGGGGCTCATGCGTCATCGTCTTCTTCTTGGACACCAGTCATCTCCTTGGTGGCCTCTTCCACCTGCGACGGTGCATTTTTCACCTGAGCAGAGACAGGACCTTTGGGAGTGCATCCGGCGGGCAAGAAGGCCCTCGCTCGCCATCTCTGGGGTGTCCATGCGCATGCATGCACAAGCGCCAAGGACCCCTGGGAAAGCCCTTCACCGCTGCGGAGGACCCCCGGCCCGGCACCGTCCGACTTAAAGATCCCGATGGTGACACCTTATTCGTCGCTTGGAATATGGAAAAGTTAAGGCAACTCTATCCCTAAGAGCTTTTTCCATTGTTCCCGCATCTTGCTAAAACCCTCCGAGTCCAAAGCGCCGCATGGCGACCCGCCCTACGCCTTGCGCTTCGAGGCGGACGCCACAGATGTCTTGCTCGAGCTCAGTGCCCCGGCCGACCGTTCGGACCTCCCAAGTGGAATCCCTGTCGACCAGTACTCGGCCCCGCGCATGCCGGCTATGGTTGCAGTAGTACTTTGTGGGAGAAGAATACCCTAACAGGATGGCCCTTGGTCGTTCAGAGAACACGTTCGCGCACCGCGACGTCTGTTGCTGTCCCCGCGTTTTCCCTCGAGGGACTAGCGTTGGGGCCTACACTCGAGCTACCCCTACGGTTCCTAAGGGTTACGGTCATTCAGTGGGCGCTAATCAGGAAGGAAGGATGCAAGATGCTAAGTAGGATGTTCAAAATACATCGCATCATATGAAAACAAAAGAAAAGCGGGCGCCAGAGGTTCCTTAGCCGAGCGTCATCACCATCCGAGTCATTTGCTTTCGCGGCAGCGTCGCCTAAGCCGCCACCTTCTCGCCACCGCCGCACTCGCCCTTGACCGGCTTGCGTCTCCTTCGATCCGGCGATGGCGCCATCGGGTCGAAGAAGCATCGCGTCGGGCCGCGCGAAAGAGAAGACATGCTCGCCCGTCAGCAACAACTTCCGCCCCTCGCGAGCGGGCGCTTCGCGCAAGACGCGAGGTAGGTCGGCGAGCATCGGCCGCTGGGTGAGGCGAAAGCATACCGGCGAAGTGCGGTCAGCCGGTTCATTCAGCCTCACCCGCGGCTCGAGCTCCTCCCTATGCTCTCGGCCGGATGAAGCATAGACAGAAGGGCCTCTCGCGAGGTCCAGGGCTCTTCGTGCAGTCCGGCCAGCTCCGCCTCGGCGGCCTCGGCTCGAGCCCGCTGCGACTGTGCCTCCTCGTGCGTCTTTGCGAGCTCCTCCCGGCGGCTGGCAAAGGCTTTGTTGCGCGCCACCTCCGCCCATGGAAGCGGCCCTCGCAACGTGGGCGTCAAGGAGGCCTCGGCCGCGCTAATCTGGTGACAGATCCGTCGTCGGGACGCCGTCAATAGGGGTGACCCGAGCGATCGGAGGCGTTAAGCCGCGCCACCCGCCTCGTTCCCTCATGCGGCGCGGATGGCTAACTTCTGGCCGCACAGCCGGAAGCGCCAAGAAAAAGAGGAAGCGGCCCGCCGTCAGCAAAAGCAAAAACCGAAGCCATCTCGAGGCCCCGCAAAAAAGGACTTACCCTCGGAGGGGGATCCTAATGCGGAAGGCCGACGGAGGCGGCACGACCCTGTCCCTCGTCGCGGCAGCAGAAGGCCCGGCGTTGGTACGAGCCCTCTTGACGTCGGAGGCCCGTGGGCCCGCGGCTGCCTCCCGCTTCCCAGCCCTCCAGACGTCGCCGCTGTCCGCCATCTACCGTCCGAGATGCGACAACCTTTCCTTCTTGCGTTGACACAAGGCGCGGGCGGACGAAGAGGCAGTAAAAGACGGCAAGGATTGACCGCCCTCAGGTGCTCCGCGTGGCCTTTATAGAGGCAAGGCGGGGAGGCCAAAGCATGCTCCACGTCGGGCGGAGAGCCGCGTGCGCATTAACTCTGCGCCCTGCGCGACACGACGCACCCTTTCCATCCCTCCTGCTGCGCGTCGACATACAATGGGACGGCAAGACGCTACTTCGGGCAAACCACGACATGACCCCTCGGCTTCAACTCCCGGACCAACCGAACCGACGCAACAAAGGCAGGGCTGTGTGGCCCGCTGTGACCACAAGGTTACAAGAGGCCAATCCGCTCGCCATGGCCGGACGACGGGCCTAACCCCCACGACGCCTCCGGCGCGCGGAACAAAAAGGTTAAGGCAAACTTTACACTTCAAACTTGTTCATTCCCGCGTTAAGCCCGTCACTCCTCCGAGTTCTAGCGTTGCGTGACGGCCGCAACAGCCCTCACGCACCGCCGGGGTACAAGTTCCTACACTCACGGGTGGTGACGATCGGCTATATGGTTCTCACTAGCGGCAACCCTCGACCCAAGTGCTCTGACCTCGCCCGATGGGTGCGGTTGCGCAGTGGTGTCTTCGCGATAGAAAGGGCGCTTGCGTGAAATACGATCAATAGTCGATCGGGAACACTCCTCCGCCGTCTTAGAGTAGTCGAGAACACTCCTCCGCCGTCTTGAGTGCACGCAAATTTCGCCCTTAGGTCCCTATCCATTTCATGTCTTCCCGAAGAGGTTAACGTCTTGACCCACGCTTGTACAACCCCGCGGTTTTCAAAGCTATGGTCATCGAATGTTCGTCACCTCACGGGAAGTGTGAAAAATAGAGCCGACCTCTGAGGAGGCCCGCCCAGCCATAACATAAAACAAACTTGATCTATTACGGCGAAGTTCCTCGCATGACTAAAAAGCAAGCGTTTGTCTTTTTCCGGCTCCGTGAAAAACGCTCACCATGGCGCAAGGGCAAGCCTAATAGACATCCGAGCCAAGATCATTTGGGCGGACACCACCGGCGGCGTCGCCTCGTCGGAGTGCCAAAGTCTTCTTGGGAGCGCCGTGCCACGCTGCCGGTAAGATACACCAATTCTCGATCCTTTCCTTTCACATCTAATTTCCGCACACACATTAAGTACTAGCAAGGGACGTCAGGACGTCGCCCCGGGCAAAACGCCCTGCGACTTCCTTACTCCCGCCTCGGCCGCTCAAACTAGGCAAGCGGTATGAAAAGCCCACCAGGAGTAGCTTGACCTCAAGGTGGCGAGAGGCTTGAGTGCCTTACGATCGAAGACACGGTCTGCGGGTCCCGAGGGCGAAATACACCAAATGGACCCCAGGCCCCCCAACGGGCAAAAAGAGCGAGGGGCGAGTTCAAGGCGAACCCTCGGTGGGTCTTTAGTTGGGTTGGCGGAAGACCCAATCGCCTTAACTCGCGTCCGAGACCACACTTCAAACTCTCATGGAGCCCAAGAAGGGCGGTGACCATTGCGCCTCGAAGTTCTAAACTCTCATGGAGCCCGAAAGGCAGCGACAATTGCGCCCGAAATTCTGAGCGGCTCGAGGTCCGTCTGAGATCGAGTAAAGAAAGGTTTTTATGGATCGCCCAGTGGTCGGACACCGACGCGAGACGGTCCGCTAAGGATCCCTTTAGGAGGGATCCCCAGGGCCCACTCGGATAACCCGTTTGTAGCTCCACGAGCACGGTGTTCGGCCGGCGTATGGCAAACACGCGTTTGCTCACCCCCTCCAGGTCCCACACTTGCGGACGGGGCGTACACGTGGGACCGACAGCGGCCTCTCCTCTCGCAGATAGCCTCACCTGATGAGGACTCGGGACGAACGCCCCTCGCCTAGCTGCGGTGTAAAACCAGCCCGACTAACTTGCCTAGCTGCGACGTAAAACCAGCCCGACTAACTCGCCAAGCTGCGGCGTTAAACCAGCCCGACTAAGGCGTCTAGCTACGACATAAAATGAGCACTCGGGAACCAGAACCTCTCGCGAAGGCATCTGGACCTCCCTGCCGACCACGGTCGCGTCTAGCTACGACGTAAAACGAGCACTCGGGAACCAGAACCTCTCGTGAAGGCATCTGGACCTCCCTGCCGACCACGGCAAGCGTCTAGCTATGACATAAAAGCGAGCACTCGGGAACCGAACCTCTCGCGAAGGCATCTGAACCTCCTCGCCGACCACGGCGCGTCTAGCTTCGACGTAAAACGAGCACTCGGGAACGGAACCTCTCGCGAAGGCATCTGGACCTCCCTCGCCGACCACGGCGCGTCTAGCTACGACGTAAAACGAAGCACTCGGGACCGTAACCTCTCGCGAAGGTATTCGGACCTCCCTGCCGACCACGGCGCGTCTAGCTAGGACATAAAGCGAGCACACAGGTGTTCGTGACCGACCCGATTGGTCAAAGGCACCCATGAATGAAACCCCGACGGCTCTCCAACCCACTCGGGGCTTAGGGGTTCCACCGGTAAGGCTGCGCCAGACCCGGCAAAACCGGTGACCTGGGTTGGTCGGATCATGTTGCCTAACGGGACCCGCTGCTCTATGGCGTGGCTGGAGTCTCCAAAAGGATCGCAAGGACAGAAGGTCCCGAGCAAGCAAAGAAACAACAACCTTCGAACGAAGCATGGGCTAACTCTCGACCACTGTCCACTTCCTAAAAATCGAGGGAGGGCATAAAACAAACAAAGAAACAGAAAGATCTAGGCACCAAACGCGCGCCGGACCGCCCCGATAAGGGCGGTCCTCGCCTTGGCAAGCTTTGGAATAACGTCGATCAGCGCGTCAGCGGTAACGACGGCGCCACGATTGACGGCGTCGAGCCTCGCCCGCTCCACCATGGCCAGGTCGAAGTCCTCCCAAAGCTCCGCAAGGAAGGCCTCTTCGTCCGTAGGCATCGGCGGTGCCTCGTCCCCAAAGCCAAATGCCATTGGCAGACGCCCGCGACCGGAAGAGGACGATCGAGAGGAAGCCATGGCAACAGCTGAGCGTCCCTGAGGGGCCAAAAGATCTAGACGGCGAGCGACTACTCTGGCCCCTACTTCCGCGCCGCCTTATAAACACCCGGCGAACGGAAGCCGAGCGGACCCAAGTTAATGAAGGCACAAGGAGCCGAGGCGTCGCCCGCCAAATAAAAATCTCGTTAGAAATCAAAGGTCCGACCGAGAACGCTGCGTTCGGACGGACCCCGAAACTCTTGACGAATACTTATACGGGGCACCCCACAAAGAAGATGGGATTATCCCTAAATATCGACCAGAGCGCCAAACGGACCATCTCAGGCCCAGCTCCGATCGGAGGGCCTCAGTCGGGTCGAGAAAGACCCCTAGCCTCCACCGCGACCTCTAGGGGCGCGCCAACCTGGCCTCGGGTCGGACGCCCCCACAGCCTCCGACCTGGCCTTAGGTTGGGGCTTCTGAAAGCACCGACCGGGCCGAAAGTCGGGTATGCGCACAGCCATTGACCTAGTCACTGGTCGGGGCCCCGGCGAGCGCCATCTCAGCAACTCCGACCACATCATCGATCGCCCTCAAAGCTGGTCAACCGCCGTCTAAACAAGACGGCCGCAGGATAAGAGATCCTTTCGAGGCAACACAGAGGCGCCCGCGTCAACCGGACAGCGACAGAGGCGAGCGCCTTCCCAATGGGCGCCACTAGCTAAGTCACGGCGGGCGACGCTGGCCGAGCCGCCAACCCATCATGAGATAAATGGGAGCTCGGTCCTCAAGACCACAGAGCCAGGACCTCCAGGAACAGCGTGTCCCAGTAGCTCTCTCTCCCGAGTCCGTGTAACTGCCCCTCTCGCTTTATATAAGGAGGCGAGGTCTTCGGAGCCATGCCCTCTCCCCGGCCTCCTTTCCTTTTCCTTTCTTAGAACTCGTCGGTGCTTGGAAGCTCGAGGCTCCCAAGTTCGTTCCCACTCGGACGGCGTTGAGGCGTGTCCCGAGCCCTCGCTTAGGTACAATGATGCGGTCCGCCGCACCTGAACAATATCTGACCGCCACAACTGAAGTAGGACGTTCATGAACCAAGATATATCTTGGGCTCCCTGAGTCAACCACCAAGGAGAGGGAGCGCGCGGCCCCTAGACTTACAAATCTACTTGCCGGTTATGTGAAACACCGACAACAGGCATTTAGCATTAAGCCCGTTTGGGCGACGTAGGAGGATGTCCCGCACGGCAGATTTGGAGGTGCACGTCCCCAATCCCATTGGACCAGCCAGTCGGTGATAATGGTACAGAGGACACTTGTTTGACCAATGCTGGCTTAACCCATCCCGCGATCGGTTGCAAAGGGCTTGAAAAACTAACTGGCTTAAACTCATCTTGCAATAGGTTGGAAAGTATGATATGGGGTTCTGTCATATCCCCAACAGGCTTGGTAAGAATAGCAGAGAATTGCAAGAATTTGACTTCTTTCTCCAGGCAATGTCTTTGCAGCTTTTGTTTTGTATTTACTTCATGTGTGTAGTTATATGAAAAAAGAGTTATGTTTGAGTGCCACAGTGTTATATGTGGATAACAATTTGTTACTGTTTGTATCTAGGGGACTTGAACATTAGGCCTTTGAATAGATAGTGAATGTCCTATGTAAAATATACATGCACACTACTACAGAATGGTATAACACCATTGTTTCGTCTGGGTTGGTTCCTAAGTTTTTGTTAGGAAAAACCAATTATAATAGATAATTTGGTAGTGGGTGCTAATAATAACCGATTGTGATGTAGCATTGATTACATTGATTCCTACACCGATCCATACGCACGGCACGCATATGTCAAATACCTTTACCAGTCAGAGAATCATACCAACTGGATGGCTCATTATGAACATTGGAAGTCTGCTTGGCTACCACAGGACATGACCTAGGAAGAGTACAAGCAACAGCTCGAGATGAGGTATCGTGAGGTTATTCTCGATAACGAGGAGTTAAAGTTTGCATCACACATGCACTACTACTCGTAGGTACGTAAGTGCATTGTTCTTCGTGCTTTGTATGATCCTACTCTTTTAATTGTGCATCTTCTTGCAATACATGTTCATACTGCATACTATTCTCCAATTATGCCTCTTGCAGGTGGTTCAGGCTAAACGTCGTATTCTAGAATCATCGGTGCTTTCACTGGTAGTTCTCAGTTCTCATGTGCTCTTGTATAGTCATATTTGTGGTGTATATATGATGAATTATCATATGTATCAATTTTATTTCATGCCTATCATTTGTGATGATAATATATATTGATTGTTTTCAATTTTAACCTTCAAAATTAAAATATCAGTCGAAATACTTTCGAAATTTCTAACTTTACGGTAGTCTTTTAAGAATTTTATAAATTCACTAAAGTGTGATCATGATCCAAAATTTTAATGATAGCTCAAGTATTGCCTTAGAAACCTTCAGTAAAAGTTTCAAAAATTCTAAACCTTTTTTTGGTTGTTGAACGAAATCTATGTATTAATCATAGGGATTTTATCACGATCTAAAAATTTTATAGCAAGATTAATGATGCATTAGGACCATCCAAAAAAAATTCAAAATTATCTAATATGGTTTCAAGCATTTTTCACTTGGTTGAAGTTTGCAGTAAAGCTTTTATTAGGATATTACCACTGTCTAAATTTTTAAAAATTCATCGAGATTCATCTTCATTTAAAAATTTTATGGGAATATTAGTGATATGTCAAAACCATCTTCAAGTCAGCCAGACATGGTTCCATGTTATCAAATTGTTTGCTTCTGCGCACGCGAAAAACATGCAATACTTGTCCACCAGAGTGCTGCAGGCGCAGTGGATTGCAGAGTTTAAAATTTCGCCGAATTTCAGTGAATTTTCGTTGAAATTTTAGATTTGAGACAGAGCGAAATTTGAAGTACGCTGAATTAATTTTTTTTAAAATTTTGAATTTGCTACAGTAATTTCAGAAATTTCGGACAAATCCGGCGAAATTTCTGGTTTTGAAACCGGATTTTGATGTTTTAGGGCCGGATTTGACCGGAATTAGTCCAATAACCCTTAAGAAAGTCATCTTACATGAAAATTTGTTTCTAATATAAAACTATAAGTTTCATCCAGTTTCAAATCTAAAACTTGATTTAAAATGAGATTCAAAAAATTTCTAGTGAGTTTCAAGGGACTAACTTCAAAGTTTCGGATCACGTTATGCAGGTTTCAAAAAAATTTCAAACTAGTTTCACAAGATTTTAGCGTGTTTAAATAATTTTTGACGGGTTTTAAATGATTTGAAGCTTGATTAAAAAAAAGTTTAAAAATAATTTTAAATAAGTTTCAAAAAGACAAAGGCTAAAGTTCCCGTACATGTTTCACATGTTTCATCTCGTTTCAACACATTTATATAAGGTACGTCAAGTTTTAAGTCTGGTCGGATTTTTGATTCAATGAACTTCATGTCGTATGTGCAATCACTTTTTTTTGTTTGCCATGTGACCTTGTCAGTCAGTCAGCCAGGCTGGTTCCATGTCATGAAATTGTTTGCTTCTGCGCACGGGAAAAACATACTCCCTCCGTTTATTTTTATAAGGCGTATTTTGACTTTCTTGTGAGGATTAAGGTTGCGTTGAAATTAAGAAAGATCGAGAAAAATGACTTAGATGCCCACTTAATTGTCTTAGAAGATGAAAGATATACTTTGTGTGAGTGGTAATGAATAAATGCATATGGATGAGAGAAAATAAATAGGGGTATAGAAGGAAAGGTCTCATTAAATCTACATACAAGCCTTACATTTGTAAACAAGATCATTCAAAAAATAGACCTTATAAAAATAAACGGAGGGAGTACAGTACTTGTCCACCAGAGTGCCGTGCAGGCGCAGTGCATTGTCTAGTACTAATCCATATGCTCCTAGGCTGCCAGCCGGGCAGAGATTAAATGCAGTTTAAATGGAGATTACAAATTAAACGGTTCTCATTCAACAGAGTTATTTGATTCAGCAAATCAATGATTCAGATCATTCAAAACCGTGTACTGCAGTATCTTGAACGTCACTTTTTCATCAAACGATTGAATAGGGACTATTTAGCTTGCAGTCCTCATTCAACTGCATGTGAACTCTATCCCTGCCAGCTACATGCATGGTCCACCTTCGGACAGTCCTACGATTTTAAGGGATCAAAATCTACCGTAGTTTAACGGCCACACTGCCAGCCATCGGATAAAAAATGTATGTTTTAAAAATGAGTGGTACTGTCCAACTCAATATCGTTGGAATCATTTTCATCGGTACAGTCGTGTTTCATTAGGTTTCACTACATTTTGCATGTTTTCAACACGTGTCAACAAATTTCAATGAGTTTCTAATATGAAACTATAAGTTTCGTCCAGTTTCAAATCTAAAACTTGATTTAAAATGAGATTCAAAATATTTTAAGTGAGTTTTAAGGGACTAACTTCAAAGTTTCGGAGCACGTTTTGCAGGTTTCAAAAAAGTTTCAAACTAGTTTGACAAGGTTTTAGCGTGTTTAAACAAATTTTGACGGGTTTCAAATGATCTGAAGCTTAATTGAAAAAGAGTTTTAAAATAATTTCAAATAAGTTTCAAAAAGGCAAAGTCTAAAGTTCCGGATCGGAGCATGTTTCACATGTTTCATCTGGTTTCAACACATTTATATAAGATACATGAAGTTTCAAATCTAAGACTTGATTATAGATGAGTTTAAGAAGAATCTCAATTGAGTTTCAAAAACCAACTTTAAAAGTTTTAGAGATTCAACGAGTTTAAAAACTTAATGAAATCTATTGAAACTTAGTCGTGAGAGCTATTAAGAGCTAAGAAAACTAAATTATGTTGATGGAACACTATGAAACTTATCAGTGAAATATCATAAAACTTATTCGTGAAACATCATGAAACATATCTATGAACCTCTTGAATCTTAAGAAACCCTATAAAACTTATTTGATAACGTTATGTAACTTAGTCATAACCTCTTGAAACTCATGAAATGATGCAAAACTTTATCATGAAACCTAGTAAAAACAGAATAAAATCTATTAAAACTTAGTCGTGAAAACTATTAAGAGCAAAGAAAACTAAATTATGTTGATAGAACACTACAAAACCTAATGAAACTTATCTCGTGAAATATCATAAAACTTATTAAGTGAAACATCATGAAGCATATCTGTGAACCTCGACTCTCAAGAAACCCGATGAAACTTAATCATGAAACCTATTTGAGAATAACATGTAACTTAGCCATAATCTCCTAAAACTCACGAAACCATATGAAAATTTATTATGAAACCTAGTAAAAATAGAATGAAATATATTGAAACTTAGTCGTGAAAGCTATTAAGAGCTAATTAAATTATGTTGATAGAACATTATGAAACCTAATGGAACTTATCTGTGAAACATCATGAAACTTATCCATGAAACATTATAAAATCTAATAAAACTTAGCTACGAATCTCGTGAAACTTTTGAAATCCTAATGAAGCTTAGCAAAGGAAACTTATTGAAACCTTTTGAGACTTTGTGAAACAACCTAAAAAAGAAAAAGCTTTATAATGAAAACTAATGAAATGTAGTCATATAACCTATTGAAACTTATTCATAAAACTGAATTGAACTAAGATATAAAATAGAATGAAATCTTTTGGAATATAGATGTGAAAACATGCAAGCATTATAGTGGCATTAGCGTCACTAGCCCATCTCTTTAACTATATATGTTACACGAACCGGCCTTCCCATGGACGCAATGCTGCCCTCACACTCGTGTTCCCGAGCATTCTCCGCTTATATTATATTAGTATTTAAGTGGTAAAACTAAGCATTTTATTTTTCTATGGGAGGGGGTTATAGGCCCTTTTGCCGTAGAGAAGCTCTGCCCTGGTTCACTTGTATGTATCAAGTAGTATATGTATAAAATGTATTAAGAAAAAAATTATTTATATGTTTGATCATTTGAATAGAATCATCCTATCCTAGATGCTAGAATATAAATTTAAGGAATATTCCTTATGAATACTATGAACTATTTCATTCATTTAAAACAATAGCATCAAATGATTCAAGACCATCCCATCTTATTCACCTTCATCTCACTAACCAAACACACCCTTAACTGTGTCACTGTACCCTTAACTGACTGTAAATAAGCATGTAGTTGCATGCACAGTTGCATGGCCTACCACTGTACCACGAGCCCGTCTAGTTACTGCAGCGCTGGGGAATCACGAGTGCTTGCTGCACCATCGAACATGTCCTTGAGATTCCAATAATTTGAAGCAAAGCGCGCGGCATGATTGGTCGCGACTCCAGCGTTTGTTCCTCTAGCTTGCAGTACCTACAAGCCGGGTACAACTTAAGCAATCCCATATAAACCATTCGATCAGTAAACGATGATCTAGATTTATAGTAGTATTGCAACAAAAATATATAGTGATTGATTTTGTATTATAGCAAGTTATTGTAGCATACATTTTTAGAGATCTGAACCGTTCGATCGGACAGCTAAGACATGGAGACTACTTAAGTTAAAGTCCTATATCTATTGCATGGAACACATGCGCGATCATTACTAGGGGTGCAATAATCGCTCGGATTCATCAGATATTGTTTTTTCATATCCTAAACCATATTTTTTGTCGGATTCGGATAGTCTGGGATACTAATATGGTGCGGTTAATATCGGTCGCAGATTCGAATCTAATACAGAGCGGAATCAATACGATATCGAATATTTTTTGTCAGATAACATGCGAATTACAGATACCATATAAGTACACATATAGTACTGATTTACCAACTATATAAGTTTAACATGTAATAAGATTATCGCAGTTTAACAAGTTATTTTATCGGACAGTCTAAGAAAGTTGCAAAAGTACACTAAATTTGAACAGTATACATATGACAAATTTCGAAACATAGAATGATATGTAAATAATATTATGATAAGTCGATAACGTGACCATGAGGTCCACAACTCCATACTTTTATGAAAGAGACTATACAACAAGTCGATAATATTTGGATTGTATCATACAGACAAAAGACTCAACAATGACACAGTCTTCTATAAGAGTTCGAAGATCGAAGTAGCTAAGTCAGGCTAGTAACATCTCAAGAGACAACGAGTGTACGATGATGGTTACTTGTCCTCGACAAGCACTCAATCATTATCAGCTACCACCATAATCTTATCCTACAAAACAAAAGATAACAAGAGCGTACGACGTATTTAACATTAATAAAAAATATTGTTTTACTATTTTATACTACTACAAAGCAAACTTTAGGCTATAATCTGGTTTGCTCCATTGGAGAAATGTATGACAATAGTTACCACACATATCATTCATCAATTGCATTTTTTTTCTATATGGACTCCAAAATTCCTGTGAGTCCCAGAGCACTCAATACAAATAAGAATACCAAAATTTAGAGATGCCCACACTACCAGAAAAATGCACATCAATGGCGGTTCGTAATTGGGATTATTAGTGACAGTTTTCAAACCGTCACTGATAAAATTATCAGTGGCGGTTCTAGTCAAAAACCGCCACGGGTCCAAGAACGCTCAACTTCAAATTATGATCGGATCTGGACATTTTTAATACCACACGTGTGGTCTTCCCAGGATGGAGGCGGAGGGCGGCCGGACGAGGCCGGTGGAGGGCAGCCGGACGAGGCCGGCGGAGGGCGGAGGTGGATGGGGGCCGGGGTGACGGCAACACAGCAATCCAGCGGCGGCGGCTAACAGATGGGAATGGTGTTCGTGTGCCCGATCGAGTGCTAAAGGGGAAACCCTATGCCGACTGGCCTCTCGGCACAGCCTGTGGGCCCCACGCAATGAACGGTGCCAACAAATTAGGGTTATACGATCACTACCGAGTGCCCACTTGGAAGAATACTATGCCTAGTGGCCTCTCGACATAGAGCGACTGATCCACCGAGTGCCCTCTCGGCACAGCCTATGGCCCCCATGCAACGAACGGTGCTAACAAATTAGGGTTATACGATCACTACCGAGTGCCCACTCGGAAGAATACTATGTCGAGTGGCCTCTCGGCATAGAGCGACAGATCCACCGAGTGCCCTCTCGGCACAGCCTATGGGCCCCACACAACGAACGGTGCCAACAAATTAGGGTTATACGGGCAGTTTCCTGTTCACTACACTGAGTGGCCTCTCGACATAGAGGGACAGATCGACCGAGTGCCCTCTCGGCATAGTATGTGGGTCCCACACGATTGATTCAGTCAAGAGGTTGGGTTCTCAATATATCCCTTGAAAGCTTTCAGAAATTCTGCACCAATTGCACCTACAGAAAATATCCGTCAACAAAATGTTATTTTCTCACCCACGGTCCACAGAGGCAACATTGATTCAGTCAAGAGCGTACCATCAAATAACCCTGTGATCACAGCTTAGTGTTGCTGACATGTAGGAACCGAACTCATACTGACCATCGTTGCCACCTGGTATCACCCTCTGCTCAACTGCTCGATAAAAAGAAAGTGAATAGCTAAACAATGAATCCTATGGAAGGGCGCAAAGAACATCACAAACTGAACAGATAGATCTCCCCCGTATTGTTCCAATTTAGACTTTATCTATCCCATAAAGTAGAATACAGAAATAAAAAGCACTACACCTTAAATTATGTGTTCAAAGTCCTGTTTACAAAACTAACTGAATGTTACTAGGCAAGTCAGCACCGAATAAAATCTAGAATGCAGAGTAAAGATTATGCAGCATTTCTGAGTCGAAGTACTAGGGTTTCCATAGCAGATTGCGTACCAGGTTGGTACAACTCATAACATATGCTTTAAAAAAATAGAAAAATCTTTGGTGAATGCAGATGGCTACTATTTCTTTTACACAAGTGCAAGCTAAGGAACAACATATTTGTGGGAAGACATAGTGAAAGTGCTACACAACTTATTACGGAACCAATCGCCAAGATTGCCAACTAAGGAGGATTTATGATGGCACGAATTGTTTAATTTTGAAAGGACCTCCCGAGTTCGATACGGTGAATGTGCCGCCCTGAAAACACAACACCAAAACTTGTCAAGGACAAATGGTGTTGATTCGTACTAATCAGCTACTATGCAACGAACGGTGCCAACAAATTAGGGTTATACAATTACTACCGAGTGCCCACTCGGAAGAATACTATGCCGAATGATCCACCGAGTGCCCTCTCAGCACAGCCTATGGGCCCTACGCAACAAACGGTGCCAACAAATAGGGGTGGGCATTCGGTTTTTCGGTTTTTCGGTTTTAAAAATTCGGTTTCCAAATGCATAAGCGAGGCAAACGAATAAGCGAAAAACCGAACCGAATAAACCGAATTTATTCGGTTCGTTTTCGGTTATTCGGTTAACGAAATAGCATCCAACACAGCAACGCCAACAGCAACACTCAATGAACCGAATAACGGCAGGAGCAATCGGTCTGTTCGATCGGTGATCTTGCTTACCAAACAAAGTGCATGCAATAAGGGTGACTAATGACAAGCAACTAAAAGTCTAAAATACATTGTCCTTTGTCCATTATAGCACCTCACACATCATTACATCAATACACAATACTGATTAGCACATCATATATCAATACTAATTAGTAGATAAGCAGTAGCGTCAGTAGCTCAAGATATCAAAGACGCTGCACGGATGACAAGCAGTAGCTTCAAAAGTTCAAAGCGCAGACAGACAAGCAGAGGTCCTCAGAAATTTCAAAGCAGTAGCTGTAGGTCCTCACTCCTCGGGAACATGGAGTGCTTCACGCCTTCAGAACTTCTCGGATAAGCTATTTGCAGGAAGCATAAACTGTGAAATGACAATTGAGTAATTGACAAAACAAAATTGTGAGCATCCAGATAATCGATTCACCGACTTCGCCGACGTCGCCGTCGCAGGATGGCTCATTGGATGCCCGGATGGGATGGGCGCCATTTGGACGCCGAACCTTCTTGCCCTAGCCATAAGCCGGTCTGGCCGCGCCACGGCCGTCTTGGGATCGCCGGATGGGAAGCCCAGAGGTGGCTAGGGTTTGCACCGCAAGGGCAAGGGCAAGGAACTGAGCGATTTGGGGATTAGGTTTGCACCGCAAGGGGCAAGGGCAAGGAGCTGAGTCGGGACTTTGGCATTTTGCCCTTTGGCGATCGGTCATTCGGTGAAATTTGAAATTTGAGACAAAGAGCAAACTAGAGTCTAGCGAGTAGCGAAGTCGCGAGCGGTTGGTAATTCGGTTTTGGTCGGTTCGGTTTCAGGCGTACAAAACCGAACAGTAAACCGTAAACCGAACAGTGTTAAAAAAAAACCGAAGCGAAACGAAAAAACCGACAATTTCGGTTATTTCGGTTCGGTTCGGTTCGGTTTTCGGTTTTCGGTTTAAAAATGCCCACCCCTACCAACAAATTAGGGTTATATGATGAGTTTCCTGTTCACTACACTGAGTGTCTTCTCGGTATAGACTATACCATGACTACTCCGAGTGCCCACTCGGGATAGATAGTACTGTGTTTGCTGACATGGCAGCTGGTAACCTATGCCGAGTGTGCCCTCGTATTATTTTGTCCTACGTGGATGAAAACGTCATATTTTGAGTGCCCTCTCGGAATAGATGTTGTACATTCCGAGAGCACACTCGGGATAGATGTCTTTGTCCGAGAGGCATCTACAATGAGAGTACACTCGGCATAGGGTTATCTACACCGAGTGTGCACTCGGTTTGTTATTTTCACACTTGGCCCATAACTGAATTCTTGTAGTGTATCTACGCAAGCACAACATGGCGGCCAACCCAAACCCAACCAGCCATACTTAGCATCCATGAGGATTAGAGAAACTAGCTGATGCTCCTAGTAAGTTAGCCAACTACGTATGTACCAAGCTAGCTTGCACGATGGGCTCTCGCTGCAGGCCTGGTTGATCCTCACGTGCAGCGGCGGAGCCAAAAAGTTTCAAAGAGTATGACTTAAAAAAGAGACATCTAAAATCAACTACTATGACTATTGACATATTGTAAAATAGTTGAAATTTAAATTGTATGGAATACAAGTACGTAACTATGAAATTTAGCCCTGAAACATGAAACCTAATAAAACATAGTTGTATAGACTATTAATATTTGATGAAATTGTAAGCTTAGATGTGAAACTATATGATGAAACCTCATAAAACGTATTAATGAAAGCGTTAGTGGAGCATCATAAAACTTATCCATGAAAAGTTATGATACTTGAACCTATTATAACTTATGAAACATCGTGAAACCTCATGAAACATGTGTAAAACATTGTGAAACTTAGTCGTGAACATATGAAACCTTGAAAAACTTAAACATAAAATTTACTAAAACATAGTAGTAAAAAAGTATTTATTAGACGTGAAACTATGTGATAAAACCACATAAAACATATAAATAAAACGCCATAGAACTTAGTACTGAATCTTCCTGGTGTGTAGCTAATGGCTACGATAGGTGGGATAAATCTAACGACGGCTACTTGTACGTTGGAAGCACAACTAAGCGCATACCGCTGGCTAGTTTTTCTGCTTAAGATGCACTGTACCGACTATATACTGTAGCGCACGTCTCACTGCATCACGATCTTAATGTAATATATATTTCGGTGCTGGTAGTTGGCGACATCCCTATACGATTTTAAGGTGCATAGGATGCTGGTCCATCAACGGCTCCCATTTCTGAGAGCAAACACCTCCTAACATAACGAAAGTCGGTGCGACTTTGCAGAGAAAATTAAGCATCCGTGCCAAGCATCCATCCAGAAGCTAGCCCCCGATGGCAGCCATAGCCTTCGCTGTCATCCTCTTCTTCGCCGCGGCTCTATCGTCGGTCGGCGGCTGCAATGCGGCGGTCGTCGAGCACACATTCGTTGTAAGCATGCTTCTCCTCCTCGTTTTCTCGCCAGTCATCGCATTTCTCGTTGAGTAGAAATATATACATGCGTGAGTGCTAGAACAATTAATAAATGGTTTGTTGTTGTGGTTTTGTCGAATAGGTGAGCCAGGTACGTATGAAGCACCTGTGCAAGGACACGCTGGTCACCGTGGTGAACGGGCAGTTCCCAGGTCCAGTGATTGAGGTCACAGAAGGAGACTCTGTGGTTGTTCATGTCCTCAACAAATCACCCCATGGAGTAACAATTCACTGGCAAGTGCTGCCTAGTTGGTTAAATATTTATCTGTTCCGACTAGTTAGCACGTTTCAGACAACACACTATTCATTTTTCAGGACATATGATTTTTAAGTAGTAGTTTTAAATTTTTATCACTTTTTTCTGATGTATGCAGGCATGGACTGAAACAGCAGCTGAATTGCTGGGCAGATGGAGTGGGGATGATAACACAGTGCCCCATCCAGCCGAACAAGAACCAAACCTATCGATTCGACGTCGTCGGCCAGGAGGGCACGCTGTGGTGGCACGCTCACGTCACCTGCCTCCGGGCAACTGTTCATGGCGCCTTGGTCATCCGGCCAAGATCTGGGGCCAGTTCATATCCGTTTCCTAAGCCTGACAAGGAGATCCCGATTGTTATAGGTTTTCTTCTGGATCCCGAAACTCTTAACTGATCGATTAACAGCGTTAATGCTTGATGAAACTGCCCTTGGACAAAATAGAGAAGGATGATCATTCGCGCATGAATGCAAACTTGGATCTTGATGTCAACTACTGTTTTTTATCGACTGCATTGCAAGTCTGCAACAGCATTATGATTCAGAGACATAATCATTGTGACGGTAGAATTCTGAAAGGTGTCCTTAGACCAAGTGAATTCTTGATTGCAGGTGAATGGTGGCAGATCGACCTTGATCTGTTAGACTGGAAATTGTCGAGTGGTAACTTTGATGACTACCCCGCTGCAGCTACAATCAATGGGAATCTTGGAGATCTATACAACTGTTCAGGTAATATACTGTCAGTAACTCAGTATTACTGCAACTGCAAAATAACCATTTTTGTATTAATGCAATGATGCGAAAGACTTTTGTGTGTTCTCGTAATTTTTGTGTCTGTGAAAACAAAAGGACGAATGAATATACGAGGAATACTGATTGTGCGTCTTGGCCTTGTGGCTGACGATGTGCATATGATGCATTAGATGATGTTTGTTTTGAAGCATTAAATAATTCTGCTCCCGCCCGAGAGGCAAAAAATCAATATAATATGATAATCTCTTTTATTGATTTGCATAGAGTAAGATCGAGTCGGTTCTCTACTAATCAGGAATCAAAACTATGTATTTCATAGCTAGTTTAGTAGTATTGAAAAAATTCGTATTGTGCTCGTGTAGATTCCATGGTCACCTCTATGGCTCTATCTCATTAGGAGAACTTGCACTATATATGATCGTTTCGATCTATAGTCGGACTCACTTCAATGTGAAGTCTATACCACACTTTCATGGATAAATAGTTGTCTACAATATTGATCTACAGTGCCAACTCGAGGTACTTTTCTTCTCACTAGGAGAAATCAAGTTGCTCACCGTCTAACAGTACTAATGTCGTGAATCGAAGTATGTTGACAATTATGTACGGACTCGACGGCATACGGCAAGAGTCGAGGAATCATGGTTCGTGATTGGATTTAATTTTCTAGAGCCTAAGGACTCTTTGTAAAAGGGTGTGGTCGGGTCTAGATAAAATTTTCTAAAACCGTAATTTTTTTTGCAAAAGGGTTTAAGAAGGAGCTAGATCGAAATATGCGTAATCACAAGTTATTTCTGTAAAAGAGGTGGCAAGAGGACCTATATGTTTTTTTTTGAAATTTTCGAAGAATTCTATTGCGAAAGAACCATCGGGGAATTAAATGTAATTTTAAATTTCTAGAAGGCCTTAAACATGATTTCAAAATTCCTACAGACCTTTTTACAAAAGAGCCGATAGAAGGACCTACTAGGCACTATTTCAAAACTTTTGGAGGGCTTTCTAGCAAGAGAGGTGACGTGGAGGGGCTCCCTGGCCGAAACCCCCCGACCTTTAATGGTAACAGAGCACATTTTAGTTAGAATGCTAGACATAAATGCTGATCTTTACCCAGTTGGGGTCACTATCCATGCACCGTGGACCTAGTGTCAAGTCAACCAAGTATGTGGGACGATTTGCCATGAGAGCACGACCGGTCACAGAGCCCCATTTCCTCCATCATCTCAAGGAGGGGGTTCAGGATAGCGAAGAGAAGGTGGACAACGACGATGGTGAGTTTTTGCCGGCGCTGTGGTGGTTTAGGCAGTTGAGGGTGCGTTGCGAGTTCTACGGTGTTGTGTTGTGCGTCCACAACTGGCTTAGCGTTGAGCCCCTTTGTTTCGGGTTAGGGTGGTTTTGGTGGCAGCGGTCTGCTCGTGATCATCTCGGTAGTGTGTTGGTTATGGTCTATCGTCTCAGAGCAGGGTCGTTGCGCCTATATTTGTGTGGCCTTCGTGGTGTTTTCGGTGTGTGCCTAGGGAATTTCCAGGTTTGAAGCTCCCTCTCTGTTCCGGGTGCTCTTCTTATTAGGGATGATTGTCGGCCCTTTCTCTGTATTTCCTCTTCGGGAGTATCACTCACGGTTGCTTACAAGCGGTTATAAAACCGCTTCTAAAAACGGTTTCAAACCGCTTGTGATAACCTCTTCTGTAGTAGTGATCATGAAACTTACCCGTGAAACCTAGCAATGAAACTTACCCGTGAAACTAATGAAACATGCTATACCGTTGCAACGGTATACCGTTGGGTAGTTGCTCTCTAATTATTAACTGACACGTACGTGGACAACCCCATTGTTATTTTATTTATTTTTTATTCTTTTGTTAATAAATTTTGTGTACAAAAATTCATCAAACATTTTGGACTACTATTTACTCCAAATCAACTAATGGTCTGCATTTTAGTTTTACTTTAATTTGTACTTATGTTCTTCGGAACATCTCCAAATTAACTGTAGAAGTTGGCTTTCTGCAGGGGCCGTGGAGGACAACTACATTGTCAACGTGGAGCACGGCAAGACATACCTGTTAAGACTAGTCAACGCTGCACTCTTCTCGGAGTACTACTTGAAGATCGCCGGACACAAGTTCACGGTAGTCGCCGCCGACGCGAACTACGTCAAACCGTTCACCACGGACATTGTCGCGATCGCGCCAGGCGAGACGATGGACGTTCTGGTGGTTGCTGACGCGCCTCCAGGCAGGTATTACATGGTCGCCCTGGCCAACCAGCCGCCGAAGCCTGACACCCAGATCCCGGTATTCATCTCGAGAGGCATCTTACAGTACAATCCAAGCAAAGGAGAAGCTCTATGCAGTGCCCCGATGGCGCCTGAAATGCCTCACCAACATGACACGATCACATCGTTCTACTTCCATGGCAACCTGACCAGCCTGCCTCACCCACGGTTGCCGCCATTGCCATTGCACGTCGACACGCACCTGTTCATCGCCCTCGGCCTGGGTTCCATCTGCAGATCAGGAGGCCTAGCCTGCCATCGGAGTCAGGAACCCAACCAATTAATCTTCGTAGCTACCATGAACAACGTCTCATTCCAGCTCCCTGCAACGACGTCATTACTCGAAGCGCACTACCACAGCAAGATGAGCAGCGTGGAGTCGATGCTACAAGAACTGCCTGACAGGCCACCGAGGATGTTCAACTTCACCGACGGATCGATTATCCCGTGGGGCCCCGTGGAGAAGCTGCTGGAGCCGACGTCGAAGGCGACGACGGCGATGAGGTTCCGGTACAACGCCTCGGTGGAGATCGTGTTCCAGAGCACGTCGCTGCTGCAGAGCGACTCCAACCCAATGCACCTCCATGGCCACGACATGTTCGTGCTCGCGCAGGGGCTTGGAAACTACGACGCGGAGAGGGATGCCAAGAGGTACAACTTGGTGGATCCGCCGATGAAGAACACCGTCCTTGTTCCTGGACTTGGCTGGGCCGCCGTCCGATTTGTCACAGACAATCCAGGTATGCATGTGCTTTCCCTCCTAAAACCCTCTCTCTTCCAAGTTTATACACTCATCTCCTGGTACATACATAGTCCAACCACGTATTAATAATGACTAGGCCATCTCTAAGTGTTTTCTCTAAACACTAAATTCAATACATATATAGAGAGAATATAATGTAAAGTTCAATATTTATTAGAGGTGTTAGAGAACATCACACTGATTGTGTATTTAGAATATACTCACTCGGTCACAACTAGATGTCGCTTTTGGACATTAACACATTCACTAAATTATAGTTTTGACCACTAATATCTATTTAATATATTTATAAACCTAATAAAATTATAATATTATGAAAGTACTTTTCGAGATAAATCCACATAAATGATTTTCATGTATCAAATTTAAATATATAAAAAGACATTGATAATTAAAGTTTTGAAAGTTTAACCGTACCTGTATACAAAACGACCATTATTAAACACAAGATCATTCAAAATATATGTCTTTAAACTTGGACGCAAAGGATATAAACTTAATCGTAATTAATCCACGCATGTATGTATACGATGAACAGGAGTGTGGTACATGCACTGTCATTATGAGTTCCATATCTCAATGGGAATGGCGGCAGCATTCGTGGTGGAGAACGGGCCAACGTTGGACACCACTCTTCCTCCGCCTCCGGCACATTTTCCGAGATGTGATCAGAACAACAGTAGCGTGGCGTACGAATGATTGAGACTTGCTTGGAATAATTGAATGTGTTCCACATTCAACGAAATGTCTAGTCCTGACTGCATGCATGAATAATGTCTATGGTTACGTGCCCTATCTGATGGCATGATCGGCAATGCATGCTGTAATAAAATTTCAGGATCAAATTCATCGCACGCGCGCGTGAAATGTTATGCACTGTTCCTTTCGCCACACGTCTCAATCTCACGTCTTTCAAACGCTCCATCAAACATAAGAATGTCAAACATAAACTAGTTTTGCGTGATTAGAAAAATTACCGTTCCATCAAACATAAGAACGTCAAACATAAGAATGGGTTTTGTATACTACTGATTACGAAAATTACTGTTCCATCAAACATAAGAATGTCAAATGTGCTGGATGTATGCAATAGTTACATTCAGGGGCGAAGCCCTGTTATGGGGTATGGGTGCAGATGCACCCCCCTCAAAAAAAAATTTTAGTTATTACTCCTATATCTTGGCCCTATATGCACCCTCCTCAACCCAACATGCTGCACCCCCCTCGTCTCAGCCCAACAGAAGATGTTAAAGACTCGAAGTCAAATTATGTATTTTGTCTATGTTTATATTCATTTTCCCATCCAAACGTTCTTCATTAGATAAATATTTTTTATCACTTCTTTATGCTCGCACCCCCCTCTATTTCTCTCTAGCTTCGCCACTGGTTACATTTTTACTGGCATGAATGTATGAATGGCAGGGCTGGACTATAGCTACGAATGGGATTCTGTATAGAATTGTTTTGTCACTACAGTAATCCCGCAAATTAACATCGGCCAAAAGCCGACGTTAATTAGCAATTTACCGATGTTAATATTAATTAACGTCGGCAAAACACTAATTAACGTCGGCATTTGGCCCACGATAGTTAATCGACGTTAATTAGCTTAATTAACGTCGGTAGCCGACGTTAATTACTAATTAACGTCGGCCTGGTACAGCCGACGTTAATTAATGCCGTGACCGCGCCAATTATCGTCGGCTTAGACCTGGCCGACGTTAATTAGCGGTGTTTTGTCGGAGATTTGTCGGACGAAAACAGGGTGCCAGGGTTACTAATTAACGTCGGCCGACCCCTGGCCGACGTTAATTAGGGCTAATTAACGGTGGCCGAGCCGACCGACGTTAATTAGGGCTAATTAACGTCGGTGATTTCGCCGACGTTAATTAGGGCTAATTAACGTCGGCTGACCCCTAACCGACGTTAATTAGGGGCTAATTAACGTCGGCTGACCCCAACGGTAGTACCTCTCCATTGGAAAATCAGAAGTCACTACAAGGTGTCTCTTCATCTACATGGTACCGCATCGTGGGAGCATTGACTTTGTGTTCTCTCGCAAAGTATACACTCGAGAAATATGATATCTCTTTTAAAGAAAATGCTTCTGCAATACACCCTTCAACTCTTGCCTTATTGCCAACCATTGCTCAAGTTTCTTTAGAGCTCTTTCAATGTGATACATCCACCTATATCGAACAGGCCACCTACCTTAGCTTCAGAAGGTAGATGAACAAGTAGATGTTGCATTGGATTGAAGAAACCCGGAGGGAATATTTTTTCCATCTTGCATACAAGCACTCGTATCTCTTTCTCCAACCTCTCCATCATGTCTTTCGATATTTCTTTAGCACATAATTGTCTATAGAAATAACTTAGCTCAGCTAGCACCTTCCACACATTATCATTAAGATATCCACGAAACATTACAGTGCATGAGTCTTTCCATGATTATGTGGTAATCGTGGCTCTTCAACCCATTTAGCTTCCCCGTATTCACATTCACAGCTCGTCTCAATCCCGCCACAGAACCATCGGAAATTTCAATTTCTTCATCCACCTCAACACTTCTTTCTTTTCTTTAGGTTTAAGGCAAAATGGAGCGTGGCTTACCCCCGCGCGGTGAGCTCAAGTGTTGGCTTCATGATCTCTGCTAAGTCTCTTCTGCCTTTAGGTTGTCTTTTGTCTTGTCCGTCATATCCATGACCGTGCTTATAATGCTTTCACCAACGTTACGTTCTCGATGCATGACGCCAATGTTGTGCATCGAATCAAGGCCTTCGTGATATGGGAGCTCCCATAATCCACAAATGTGAGTCCGCTTGTGCTCCTCTCCAAACCCTTCAAACCCATCTTCTTTCTCCACCAATTTACTCAAGATATCAGCAATTTCGCCCGATTAGACGTTTGGCGGACCCTTTTCGACAACGTGTCCTTACGGAAGGCATTCCTTTGGAACCTAAAGGCGGTCTCGTAAGGCGAAACGCTGTGGCAATCGAAGTAATGATCTTTCCACCATTTACAAGGCGAAAACAATGTTCCGAACCACGATCGGACATGTCAAATTTCCATGATGACTCAAACAAAGAAAATACCATAGGCCATGAAATCATGGATGAGACCACAAATATGCAACACGAAGGTTGAATTTCATTTCTTGTAGCGATCATACGCCTCTACCCCGTCCATAATTTTTTCACTCTTCGATCAAGGGTTTGAGCATCACATTGAGACGCTTTCCGGGATGTTCGGGGCGGGTATGATGAGGCACAGAACATAAACTCATATTTCATGCAAAGGGAAGGTGGAAGGTTGTATGGAATAGCAAAGATCGCCAAGACGAGTATGATGCGGCGGTTGTGTTGAAAGGCGTGAAACCATCGGCCGCCAACCCAATGCGAACATTTTCGCATCCTCACGAAGTCCTCGTCAAAGCTATCTAGAGCCTTCCATGCCTCACTATCGACGGTGCACCATTACTTCGTCGTTCTCACGCACACCTTCTTTGTGCCACCTCATGTGCCCGCACTTCGCTTTGAGATAAACAACCGCTTCAAATTTAGGTGTGAGAGGCATGTACCGGTTGTTTGTGTGCGACATCGGTCGTTACCTTTTCACCTTCTTCATTCAACACCTCGACAAATCTTGGTTTTTACACACTAAGCAATGCTTCTCTTTCTCATGCTCCTTCCGTAAAAGCATGCGCTTATCCTTGCACACATCAATCTTCTCATACTTCATACCGAGACCGCATAACAACTTCTTAGGCGGTACATGTCTCTAGGCATCTTATGATTCGCGAAAGATATCGAGATCAATTCCACGAGATCATTGTAACAATTATTGGAAAAGAAATACTTGGACTTAATGGCCATGAGCCAGCGTCACAAAAGCAAGTCGGGTCACTTTCGTGTTCGTGCAATGACTCTTGAAGCTTTAAGTAGCTCAAAGAACTCCGAACCTCACGTGTTGGCGGATCCTCCGAGTCACGTTAATCTCGGACGCAAAGCTTCTAGCATCTCATCCATCCTATCGCCGCCCGCCCTATCATCTTCCTCTTCAACCGCAACTTCGTGTCCTTGAGCACGTGACTCACCATGATGTACCCACAACTCAAAGCTTGGTATGAAACCGAACCGACACAGTGCAGAGACATCGATTTCTTGTCCGGGGTGGAAATTACAGCACTTGCTGCATGGGCACTTCACCTTAATGAAGATTAGACATAGAGAAGGCCTTGGCCGACAAAAGCGGTAGCCTTGACCGTCCACTCGGTCGAGTGAGCCCCACTTTTCTCCCAACCTTCATACATCCATCTGCATCGCCACCTATACTTGAGGCTATATAGGTTAAATCAACAGCTATAAGGTTCATTTTGTTTCTATATATCACGACCCTACATCTATAGGAAAGGATATGTCCTAAACCCATTTAAGAGTGGTCGACAAAGCGTGGATTTATGACGAGCTCAGAGTCCGAATGAAATTTCAAAGATATTGCTGTTCTCCACCGCACACCCGGATATGGTGCAGGGAGAACAATAGGTTATGACGCCGAATTTCATTCGCACTGTGGCTCATCATACATACTGCACTTTGTCATCCACTCCGAGGTTGTCCAAAAAGGGACAATTCGGACCAAGACATCTCACATGTCACACATGTGAGACATGCCGATCCAAACGGTGACGATAGGTTTCGTGACACTATGTGATTTCAAATCAAAAATAAAAATCCGACGATAATCCATTACTCAAATATATATTTATAAGCACAAAATGGACTCCAATTAGAAGGTGGTATCGATCAACAAGGTAGCCACTACATAACCCATACAACTAGTGCATGCTAAACAAAAGTCGCATATCCATTACTCGAGCATAAAAAGCTAGTCATACAAAATCGATCCATTTCCCATCAAGATAGCACATGATATATATGACTAATAATCAAGACTTGCCATCTCCCATCAAGATAGCACATGATATATATGACTTTTGATAGCACAACGCACACCCATCGCAATCAAGCAATCCACTTAGGATATCATGGCAACTAACAGCCTAACTAATCCATCATGCAAATTAAGACACAAGCTAGTAACAAGAAGCAAGCAAGCATCGCATACCAATCATGATCCCGTCTCGTAAAAAGGAAAATATCCCTAACACTAGTTCTCATTAGACCCAGGCGTAACTAGCATATAATATGCAAGACATTGGCATCCATGCAGCTAGCATTAGCGCTTAATTAACGCCGCCGAGGTTTTAGCCGACGCATTAACTAATTACCCCATTAATTAACTAATTACCCCACAAAGATTCCATAGAGCCATGCAGAGAGGAGGAGGAGCAGAATATCGACCTTCAACCTTGTGGCCGCCGGAGAGGAGGAGGACGCCATGGGACGAGGTCGCCGCTGGGTTCGGTGTGGAGAGGAGGTCGCGCAGAAGCGCCGAAGCAGGCGCGGCGGCAGCGTGCGGGCGTTTGCAATGGCGGCATGGGTGGCGCGGCGGCGGCGGCGCGGGCGGGCGGCGGCGACGGCGACGCGGCGCGGGCAAGCGCGACGGCGGAGCGGAAGAAAGGCGACGCGAAAATAATTTCGTCCGGGCGGGATTGACGCGGGCGAAGCAAACGCCAACCTTATCTCGAAAATGAACGCGGCCGTGTCTTTTTAGCCGATGTTAATTAGCTAATTAACGCCGGCTCGGTCTTTTGGCCGACGTTAATTATCTAATTAACGTCGGCCGGGTCTTTTAGCCGACGTTAATTAGCTAATTAACGTCGGTCCCTTTTCAGCCGACGTTAATTAGCTAATTAGCGTCGGCTTATCCCTGGGCCGACGTTAATTAATATAGCCGACGTTAATTTCCCTGTTTCCTGTAGTGTGTTAATCACCCACATGCTTGTAACTCTACTAAATCTTCAGTTTTACGTGTGCGTGAAAAAAAAAAGTTTTCCTTTTTACTGCCTTGTTCTTTTTCTATGTAGCTTCAGTTCTTCTATCCTTTCTCCACATAGAGTCATCCTGCATGACCGATGTTTTCCTTTTTACTGTGATCCGTATAAACAGATTTTATACAGATCTATCTTGGAGGTCAAGTTCCATTGTGATGTGATTGCATGTGATGATTTTTTTAGCCCACAATGTTCTATCGGCACAGTTAGAGCCCACAATGTTCTGTCATTCCGTATAAACAGATTCCGTGTAAACAATGATGTCAAGTGCATTTTGCATTTGTTTGAGCTCACATCGTTTGCGGCAGAGCGGCCCACTAGAAAAAAACAAAGAGCTGCACGACGAATCTTGCGGTGGGCGAAGGTTTACATCTGACGTTTGCTTGGTCTGATCAAACGGTTAGAAACTTGGCTGATTTTTACCAACAAAACATCCGTATAATTCCTAGACAGACCCTATATATATATATGCGCCCCATAGTTTTTTTATACAGTTCAGTGAAAGAAACAAACTTACTAACATGACCTATTAATTAATGGTAAGTATGTTTCCCTGCCAGATGTCGTTGTTCGTAAAAAAAATTGTGTTAGTAGCTTTTTCATATGAAAATGGTACGTATGAGTAAACTTTCATCAAAAGTACTTCTATATGACCATATTTTTTATGATTTGTATTAAAGTGCTGCTACCCAACGCTATGTTGTTGGAAATGTTACTAATGGTATAGCAAAGTTTCACATAATTTCAGCGAGTTTTAAGAGAACGTTTGAAAAATAGCGTGTTTTAGTGAGTTTCGCATGTTTCTAAAAGTTTTTAGAAGATTTTAAGCCAAAATTTCAACAAGTATCAGATTTTAGTACTCAAGTTTCAACCAAAAGTTTCAATAAGTTTCACCAAGTTTCAAATAAAAGTTTCAATAGATTTCGAATAAATTTCAAAAAAAGTAATTTGTTGAGCTCAACTGACTACGATGTTCTACACGCCTCGAGATTTAATTCCCCATTTTAGCACAGAATGCCAAAATGAAAATCTAATGTGCTTGCAAGATTAGTCCCTAGATCAATAGCTAGCACGCACATTTCAACAATTGGAATCACAACCATACATTATAATAATTAAGCGGAAACGATTATACAAATAAATATTACAACTCAGAGTATTTAGCAGCAAAAGAAGCAAAGCCTTGTAGTGTACCCATCCAATCCCGCAGGCAACTGACCATGCATAAACTCCAGATAGAACACGGCAAAAAGGATCCCGCAACTCGCGATTTAACAAACTTCAAGCTTCAGATTCTAATCCACCTATAAATAATAGATTAAGCAAGGGTGAGTACTTTCAGACTCGCAAGCACTTGATTGCAAATGCATAAATGCAGCCAATTCAAAGGAGGCTACTACGCTTAATTTGCATAAAGCGAAATTGAATTTATAAATCAAGTTGTTTGCAAACGGAATTTGTAAGAGCAATATTAATTGATAACAAATAATTAAAGCATATTAACACTCACACCCTCCATGACGTGAGCGATGAATCATCAATTCTCGAAATCCAACAATGTCACTCTTCGACATAAAAACACAGCTTGCCAAAACAAGCCAAACCGAAACTCCGCCAGAAAATACCAAAATCTAACATTGGAATGACTTCACAAGTGCCCATGATCATGGGCGCGCTAATCGATTAGATTTAAACTCGCAGAGGTGTACAACTTTACCCACAAGGAACGATCAACCTTTTGTAAGATCATTTCGACACACGCCCAATAGTCGTGTGCTCGCCAAAGCATCATACATAGCTGTTCATTACCTAGACATGACTTTGATCCAGCCGGACGTTAACCCCGCCCAAAACAGAGACACTCACCCAAGCCGTGGATCCACATTTATCACACCCAACACCACGTCTCGTCCATGGCAAGGCATACACCGCTGTAACGGCCAGCAATTACCCATACGAACCGCATGGAAGCCCTCACAAGCAATCCGAATCGAATGCTTCCGCTAGCTCCGCCTACCAATGAGCAAAGCCATGTCTAAATAACTTAATAGGCTATGGCTAACCCATACTCACCCTCGTGGTTGCACGGAAATCTTGGATCAATAGCGCCCCATTGCTCGGTTATTAATCCGACACAGGCGATACTCCACCCTACACTACGCAATTCCTTTCGCACATCCCGCTATTGCCAATAATCGCCGCATCAAAACATAGTTTTATTTTGGGTTTTAATCAAAGTACCAAAGAACTAACAATTGCCATTTCCAAGGTTTTCAGAAACAAATGTTGCTTTGATCATGTACATTATTGATTCTAAAGCATGGCTAAGCATGAATAATATGAACGATATACCCATGATGACATTAAGTGATGCCTATCCTCAATCTAAGGTTATCAAGGTTCACATGTTCATAATCATCAAAGGAGATTCACGAGACAACAGTATAACTACCAAATCCACAATATAGCAAATTTACGTAAAGTAAACGCATGCATAATACAAGACAAAAACAACATATTGTAGGTAAAGTATCGGGATCAATATGATCAAAGGGTGCTTGCCTTGCTTATTCACCGCTTACTTACTTAAGACGAGGATTGCTACCGATGAAGGCGATAACGGAGATCAAAGACGCCGGTTCTACACGCCGATCAACTAAACAAAGCAATAATAAACTTCAATAAGGGCAAAAAGAAAGTAGATAGAAAGAACAAATAAAACTCTTCTCAAGAACAGGGATTACTCTTTTATAAATTTATTAATCTTGTTTTACGAATTCAAGATGCAAAGATTATTTAGATTAAATAGAATTAATCATTAGTTGCAAGCTTTCATCAATTCACTATTCATAATATGAGTTTCGCAACTTTATTACTTATGGGTTTTGCTCTATTAGGATTCAGAGTCAAAGCAAGATGAAATGAGAATATTTTCTTAGATTACTGCAGATTATATCTTAGAGATTAATTCTAGGCTATTCTTTACTAATTTTAGATTTAGATGAGCTGCTTTGCGGGTTAATGAAAAAGTTTAAATGATCACATTATATTATGAATGATTAGTTTTTTTATCTTTAATTGATTTCGCGTAGAATTAGTTTTACGCAAGTTAGATCTACTGATTTAGGCTACTGGAATTATTTCCATGATATTTGAGAAGGTTCTGGTGATACAAATATCTTAATCCTTGATTTCTCATTTATACATAAAGTTTATTCATTCATATTACGGTCTAAAGTAATGTGATTACTTAGGTTATTAAGCTATCAAAATTAATATGTAAATCATGATGAAATGAGATTATACTTTCGTATTCTAGTAGGCTATACTTTGGGGAGCACTACTAAGCTAATTTCATAACGCTATTTATTTAGACAAGACTTTATATTCATCGTTGAAAAGGCTTATGTGATATTACAAAGTTTACGTTATACGGAATCGGCAAGAATATGAAGTGCGAGGTTAACACTTAAGGGTTTTGAGCTAATAGGATTAATATGCAAACCTTAACAAAATAAGATTATTTTTATATAATATGGTAGTACAAACTTTGTACAGTGTTTCTAAACTGGTTTTACTGATTTTAGTATTTAGACGAGTTATTTTATCTATCGCTGAAATAGCCTAAGTGATCATATTTGCAACCTTAAATCGGTCAAGTTTCAAACTTAATTTCCAACTACACTATACATGATTCTTGATTCCTTTTTCAGGTGTTAATAGGGAATAACCCTAGAAATGTTTTAAAGTTGGTTTTGCATTATTTTGTCTTTAATCACGAAGGATTATATACTTATTTGCTGTTGTTGTTTGCACTTTCTTGCATCAAAGAATGCAAGATAAGTTTTACTTTAAATATTTTCACATAAATGGTTCTCCATTGATTCCAGGAATCTATTCAAGGTATTCTTACCATTTTATGAGCCATCATGCCCTTACTCTTATAAATAGTCATATTAAGGTTTGTTAATATTTGCATAGTAAGCAATTTAAACATAATTCAAAAGTTACATGTTTTTGCATATCTGAGTTTCTTATAATTCCAAAAGCACATAATCATTTATTTTATGATTTTATAAGTTATATTTTTCATGTAAGCAATATTGTCCATAATAGTGTGTTCATGTCATTTCAAATTTAAATAATTGTTCTGTTATTTAAAGACTGAATATTTTTGTATCTTTGATTTCATCTTGGACTTAGAATCATATGAATATTCATCTTATCATTTTATGCCTTACTGTGCACAAATTTGAAGTAAGAACCATATTATGGTTCTAACCGGGGTTAAATTCAAATAATGATTCTGTAGTTCAAAATTGAATACTTTTGCATATTTGGATTCTTTTAGATTTTAAATGAATACAGAAATTTGTACCACTAAATTTTGATTTGAATCGCAAAGGATATTCAAAATTGAATTGCATTTAGTATGGAAATGGAATTGGAAAATTGAAATGCGCTTTCCATTAGAAGGAGGCGCCTTTTACCATCGAATGGGATGTTGCAATCGGTCGATGAAGGGACCCAAAGGCAAAAGTGAGGGAAAGCAGGGGAGCGGCTAGGGCTGGCCGGCGAAGGTCTTCCGGCGACTTTACGGCGAGGGCGACGGCACGGAGAGCTGAAGCTCGGCAAGGCGCACAGGATGGCGGAGTCAATTCGTTGGAAGAGTTTCCGGAGCAGCGCGCCCACAAGCTCAAGCGGCAGCCATGGCGGTGACTAGACGAAGAAGATGGCCAGGGCGATTCCGACTTGAATCGGCAGCCCTGCGAGCATCAAAGGACACTGGAGAGTGCATTTTTGCGGTCGCTTCAACGGAAGAATCACCGGGATTGGCTGCCTCCGTTGGCCGGTTTTGGAGAAGGAGGGCGCACGGCAGCAGCAAAATTTTGCATGAAGGAGCTCGAATATTTTTGAGGGGATTTGATGCTTGTGGCTTGGTGATGCTCTAGCTAGAAGGGATTTGAGAATGGTTGGCTAAATCACAAGAATTGCGAGTTGATTTGAAGCTCCAGAGCTTCTGTTCATGGCGGAACTGGGAGGGAGCTCTGCGTGCAGGCTTGAGGAGAGGGAAGGAGAAGTGAGGGGAAAGAAAGCATCGTGATCTGGTGGTCTCTAAGGTGCAATGTATGGTCGAGGGCTTAAGCTTAATGAGCTGCCTTGGTCGATTTGTCTCTTGCCAGAGCTTCTCCACGCGACAAAGGAAAATAGGGCGAAAAGGCAGGTATGGCGCGAAAAGGCAAGTGGGTCTTCTTGGCAAAGAATCGGGAATTTGGGGTCTGCAAGGATCGGAGTCGGTGAAGAAGTCACTGGAAAGGCAGAGAGAACGGAGATGACGACCTCGGCTCAGGCGACAGTGGAAGAAGAAGTGAGGATGGGGAGGAGAGAACGGAGGTGGCGTGTGGGGTCGAATACACCCAAGAAGGAGGCATGATATTGGGTCGCACTACAAAAGGCGACTAGATAATGGTGAGGCTTATTTGTACATGTGTTTGATTATTTTGGTCACAAGTTGAGTTAGTTCAAAAGTAATTTTATCTCTTTTGAAATTTTCTAGAAATTTTCATGTAGGAGATTAGGTATGTAGTTTCCATTTTCTTTGGTTTCGCTCAATTCGCTTCTTTGGTTTTTGCACAGTAATTCTTTAAATTTAACTAGTTTTCAAATGTTTTTGAATTTTTCCTTGAGAGCAATTGAAGTTTATTATTTTTGAAATTTTGTTTTTCTAAAGGATTTGGTCTCAGAATGCTTCTACAAAATTTTTAGCTCAAAATATGGTTCCATTATTTTATGAAAATTCTGACATTGCAATTTCTAGATTTTTAGGGTTTCTGTTTTTAAATTTGGAAAAGTCTTAAATTATATTATTAATTTATGAAATTTTAACCAAGGGTAGAAGTTGCTTTGATATGTTCATGATAATTTTTACAGCTCCATTTGAGTTTTATAATTATTCTATAAATTCTGACAATGCATTGTTTTGATTTAAAAGTTGTCTTTTCATTTTATATCTTCATTTGTTTATGCATAAAATTTCAATTGCTGGCTAAAATGATTAAATTGAATGATCAGGGTTCTCATGGCAAATTTTATAAATTTTTACTTTTTACATTTTTGCCTTTTCTCCTTTTCATTCTTTAATTCCACTTGTTGAATTTTTCTTGCAACATGAAAATCCAAGAACTTCAAATAAAAATCAATAATGCCAAGAAAACTCAGAAAGAATAATATTCAAATTCAAAATATTGATTTTTATTTTATTAAAATTTTGGGATGTTACAACGTCGCTGAGGGTAGTCCAACATCATCCGTTGACGACACACCATCTTCTCTAGCTTCAGGCTCGATTACCACTACCACAATAGAGCTGAACAACATCGCCCGACATTGAATCCATGCTTGAGCTCCATGCCGAGCATCTATCTCACTCTTCCTCGGCTTTTGCCTGAGCTCCGCGCCACACCACTACCAGATCCTTGTGTCCTGAGCTAGGCTGTCATCACATCCAAAGCTGGAGATGAAGCACCACGTCACCCCCTGAGCCATATATCTACAGCCGGGGGTGAAGGAGGAGAGAAAGGACAGTGCCGGAGTAGCAGGAGGAGGTAGAGAGACCCATGGTGCTCGCACAAACTGTGGCCGGATCTCATACGTTTCACAAGGTTTTCCGGTGACAACGTGACCGGCGTTGAATAGCATGACGCCTTTACAGCATGCATCGTGCTCCTATGTCGAGGCGGCGGACATCTCGCGCATGCATGTCGTGCACGCGCTAGTAGCTAGCTTGTCGATCGTGTTAGATTGATCTTTCGGGGACTTGGTCACGGACCGTTCACCCACGTCGCGCCCTAATCGGGGGCGCAACAACAAGATTGGTTGTGGCCCTGGCCATACCGGCGCCCATATAAAGGTGGAGTTAGGGCGGCCGGTACCAAGGTTCCTCGGCTTCACCACGCCCCACAAACCCTAGACAAGACCGATCTATTGTGCACTAAGTGACGGAACGCTACCACGATCTCGTCCTCTTCACCGCCGTTCTTCATCAAGCGCTTACTTCCTCTCCACGCGAACGTGAAGGTCTGCCGCTTCTTCTTCACCGAAAGCAAGGGCAATGGCTTCTTCGTCCAACTCAAACCCGGAAGGTGTGTACCCTAAGTCCCTTTTCTAGGTGTTACCACTAGGCACTAAGGTCCTCTAAGTTCAACAATGGTATCAGAGCTTCGTTTTCTAGTGCCTAATCGTAACCCTAGATGAAGAATCACCTTCGGGCTAGGACTTAACCAAAGCAATTAGAAGGAGAGGAAGATCTCTAGCTAAGAACATTAGATGCGCAAAAAGGAGAAGGATAGGGGAAACCCTAGATCAGAATTTTTTCCCCAAATCGTGAAACCCTAGCGAGATTTTTTCCCCAAAATCCCGAAGATCCGAGCGTTAAGAAAAGGAAGGGAGACCTACCTGGCCTCCCGTGCTCATCGTCGTCGACGAGGAAGATCAGTTTCCGTGCGTCGCGTCCATACGCTCCTCATCGCGAGTGGGTGTGCGCGTGCGGCTTAGGGCACCGCCTCAAAGCCGCTGACTTGCGCGCCAACCCTAGGGTGACGGCGCAGACGGCAAGAAGGGGTCAAGGCCTGGCTGCCCCGGCTCCCTCTCTCTCTCTCTCTGCTATGCGGGAGATGAAGCAATCAGAGGCGAGTTCAAATGAATTAGGGTTTCAGTACGGCCAAAATTTTGGGCTTTTAAGTCAGATCGATTAATCTCTACCGTGGTCTTGATCGGACAAGACACACGAAAGGGGATTACTGGCGCCAGTCCAGTGGAAGGTATTCTGCGCGCCAGAGCCAGTTTGTGGAGGCTCGGTGACCCAAGGTACAAGGAAGGTCATAATAAATTTTGGGCCATTTCGCCATGCACAAGAAAGTTTTTTCATTTTTTTCCTTTTGCTATGAAATATTAGATTAAGCACATGAATAATTAGTTTAAGCGTTGAGTTAAGAATTTTGTTTCCACTGCTAAGTTGAAGATTAATTTTCTGATTAAATTGGATCCAACGTGAAAATTTGATTAGAAAATTATATTTCCGCCGCTAAATTTAAGTTCAATTTTTCGATTAAATTGGATCCAACATGAAAATTTTATTAGAAAAATTATGTTAAGTTTATTTTAGTATGGGAATTTTATCTTCTGACCAAAGTTGATGATAAAATTTGCCATAATAATGTTAAGTTTATTCTCAGTGTGGGGATTTTATCTTCTGACCAACGTTGACGATAAAATTTGCCACAATTGAGTTTAAAATTTGTTCCATTCTAATTTCGCCTAACGGTGATTTAGAAGTAGAACAAATTTTTTCATAAAACATGCTTTAATTGAACCAACGTTGAATTAATTCATGCACTTTTATTTCAAAGATTCGATTAAATTATTTTTTCTTATGAAGTCTGCGAACACTTCAATGTTCTAAGTCCGATCCGCTATTGAGCCCTAAATGGGGGAATTATCCCTTGGAGGAGAAGATTGAGATGGCGTTTGCACTCTCGTGATATTGATTATGCAATCATGCATGATCGTCTAATCGAGCCCCAAATGATCCTCGATGGTCAACCGGTCCGAGAATAATGCAAACATTAGAATGGCATACGACCTTGAGCGTGTGAAGTGGGAAAATTCAAACCGTAAGTGCATGATGGTGATTAAAAACTCCATTGTGGAAGGAATAAGAGGTGCCATCCCAGAATGTGCTGATGCTAAGGAATACCTTAGCAAAGTTCAGAGTCAGTTCACTGGCTCTACTAAGATGTATGCAAACTCTCTTATGCAAAGACTTGCAAATGAGAAGTTTGATGGGCACAGCAACATTAGAGAGCATATTCTGAAGATGAGCAACATAGCCACTAAGCTGAAAACCATGGAAATAGAAATTTCAGAAGGATATTTGGTGCAATTTATCATAAATTCCTTGCCCAAGGAATATGAGACTTTTGCAGTAAATTACAACTCCATAAATGAAAAATGGGGTATAGAAAAGTTGATGGCTATGTGTGCTCAAGAACAAGAAAGGCTTAACCATATCAATCATTTCAAGTCATCTCCAAATAAAAAGAGCAATTTTCAGAGCAAGTCTAAACCTTCCTTCAAGAACAAAGGTAAACCTCAGAATAAGAGATTTATCTCAGGTCAGAAGCCTTATGAAGGCAAAGGCAAAGGTCCAGCAGAGGTGGACAAAGATACATGTAGACATTGCAATCAGAAAGGATACTACATGAAGGATCGTGCTCAGTTTCTTAAATGGTTGAACAAGAATGGTAAATATCAAATTACATTCATAGATGAATCCTCAGATTTAGATTTTCTCACTCATACATGGTGGATTGACTCAAAGAATCGTTTATGTTGCCAATTCTTTGCAGGATTCCATACGAAGAGGATCCCAAAAGAGGAGAAAGAAGCATTAGAGTCGCTAACGCGCCGAGGAAGATGTTGAAGCCATCGGAGAACTCCCCTTAGAATTAAATAATGGCTTCATTCTTCATTTACATAATGTTTTAGTTGTACCTCCATGAGGAGGAATTTGATTTCAAGATCCGCTTAGATGATGATGGCTATACATGTCATTTTGGGAATAAGAAATGTTTGATTCAATTCAATAATATTGATATTGGTCTTGCCTTCATGCAAGACAAGCTTTATTTACTTTCCCAAAGTAATGATGTGAATGTTGTGAATGCCTCTTCATATGTGAATGAATGTAAGAAGCGTAAGAGAAATGAGACTGAGACGTCTTCGAAATTATGGCACTGTCGCTTAGGCCATATTTCGAGAGGGAGGATTGAGAGATTAATCAAAGAAGAAATTCTCCATCCGTTAGACTTCTCAGACTCAGAACATTGCATTGATTGTATTAAGGGCAAATATGTTAAGCAAATTAAGAAAGGTGCCAAACGAAGCACAGGAATTTTAGAAATTGTTCACACAGACATCTGTGGTCCTTTTCTTGTGAAGTCAGTGGATGGTTTTGATTCATTCATAACATTCACTGACGATTTTTCGCGTTATGGCTATATCTACCCAATTAAAGAACGATCAGAAGCATTAGATAAGTTTAAGATATTTAAGGCTGAAGTTGAAAATCAGCATGATCTAAAGATTAAAATAGTAAGATCAGACTGTGGAGGGGAGTACTACGGTAGACATACCCCTTATGGCCAAGTTCCTGGACCTTTTGCAAGATACCTATAGGAAAATGGCATAGTAGCCCAGGATTCTATGCCGCTAACCTCAAGCAGAATGGAGAATAAAGGCGAATCGCACATTAATGGATATGGTACGAAGTATGATAAGCTACTCCACCTAACCGATTAGTCTATGGATGGAGGCATTAAAACCGCCCATATACTTAATCGGTTCCTAGTAAGTCGGTGTCTAAAACACCATATGAGTTATGGATCGAGGAAGCCCACTCTAAATTATTTACATGTGTGGGGCTGTCAAATTGAGGCTAAAGTATTTAATCCAAATATTGGAAAGTTAGACGCTAAGATACCATTGCCATTTCATTGGCTATTCAAAGATCAAAAGGGTACTGATTCTATCGTCTCCGACAGACATACTAAGTTTGTAGAAACAAGACACGCTGTGTTCTTGGAAGAAGAAATGATCAGGGGGAACATGGTACCCCGAGAAATAAGCCTTGAGGAGAAGCGGGTCTGTGCCCCAACTCCGATGATTCAAGAGCCCATTTTCTCGATACCTGTTGTCGTTGCACCTCCAGTTGTTGCAACACCTGCTGTTAGTTTTCCTAGTGCAGCTATTAACGTACCTGAGGCTCCTGTTGTCATGGAGCCCCAAGATACCATTGCAGCTGCACCTGAAGAGCCACAGCAGCCTCCTATAGTGAGTAACGTACCTGCTCAAGAACCTCTTAGGAGGTCACAACGAAATAGGAGATAAGCTATTTCTGCTGATTATGAAGTTTATATAAGTGAAGAGTTAGAGGCAGAGGGTGATCCCATCTCTTTTGAGGAAGCCATGAGAAGTCCCCATTCATCTAAATGGCTCGCAGCCATGGAAGATGAAATAAAGTCCATGAGCGCAAATAAGGGTATGGGACTTAGAAGAAATTCCTAAAGGAGCCAAAACAGTAGGTTGTAAGTGGGTCACAAGACTAAACGTGACTCCAGAGGGAATCTTGAAAGATTCAAAGCAAGGCTCGTGGCAAAAGGCTTCACTCAGAGAGAAGGAATAGATTATAATGAGACCTTCTCACTGCTTTTTATAAAGGATTCTTTTAGAATCATTATGGCGCTTGTAGCACATTATGATTTAGAATTACATCGATGGATGTTAAGACGGCTTTCCTTAATCTGGGATCTATACGAAAATGTATACATGGCTCAACCCAAAGGTTTTGTCGTGGAAGGTAAAGAAAATATGGGATGCCGACTAAACAAATCCATTTATGGGCTAAAGCAAGCGCTAGACAAGGGTACCTTAAGTTTGATGAGATTATAAGAAGTTTTGACTTTAAGGAAAATGAGGAAGATAATTGCATCTATGCTAAGTTTAAGTATGGAAAATTCATTTTCCTAGTCCTGTATGTAGATGATATCCTGGCAAGCAAATGATAAAATTCTACTCGAAAACTAAGAACTTCTTATCCTCAAATTTTGAATGAAAGATCTCGGTGAGGCATCTAATGTCTTAGGAATTGAGATTCACCGAGATAGAACTAAAGGGTATTAGGCCTATCGCAAAAGGCATACTTAGAAAAGATTCTAAAGAAATACAAGATGCATACGCAGTAAGGCTTCACCGCTCCAATAGTCAAGGGTGATAAGTTTGGGAATTTTCAATGTCCCAGAACCAATATGAGATCGATCAAATGAAATCGGTTCCATATGCTTCATTGCCGGAAGCATAATGTATGCTCAAGTGTGTACTCGCTCGACTTAGCATTTGTAACCGAATGCTTGGCGATATCACCAAATCTAGGAATAGATCACCGAAAGTCATAAGAAAGCCTTGCGGTATTTGCAAGGGCCTAAAAGCCTCATGTTAACGTGATAGAAAGTCGAAAGTGCCCTCGAGATTGTGGGTTACTCGACGCAGATTTTATGGGTGTGTAGATACTAAGAAATCCACATCGTTATGTATTCACCTCGCAGGGGAGCTATTTCGTGAAAAGCTCCAAACAAACCGTCATTGCATCGCCGACAATGCATGCTGAGTTTGTAGCTTGTTATGAGGCAACCGCAGCACTATGGCTTAAGAAATTGCACCGGATTAAGAGTGGTGGACAAAGATAGAAAGGCCACTCACAATATATTGCATAATGAACCAAAAAGATTTTACTCCTATAACAACAAGTCAAGTGGTGCTGCCAAACACATTGACATTAAGTTTTATGTTGTGAAGGAGAAGATCCAGGATCAAACCATAAGTTTAGAGCATATAAGTACCAAGCGAATGCTTGCAGATCCGCTAACCAAGGGCTTACCACCATATGTGTTCAGAGAACATGTAGCCGGCATGGGATTATTGGAAAGCTTGTGATTCTGGATGTAAGGGGTCAAATAAGCAACCATCTCCCATAAGACTAAGTTTCCATTTTGAGATAGAAAGGTGTACTATAGTCATTGAGTTCAACAGCACATAACTGGCTGTTGCAACGCCTTCGTCTTTGTGCACTAATCTATTGAGGAGCAGGATTAATGATAAGTTAAGTTGTTTAGCCTCAAGATCAAGGGGGGAGAATGTTAGATTGATCTTTCGGGGACTCGGTCACGGACCGTTCACCCACGTCGCGCCCTGATCGGGGGCGCAACAACAAGATTGGTTGTGGCCCCCGTCATACCGTGCGCCCATATAAAAGGTGGAGTTGTGGGCCTGCTCGGGTACCAAGGTTCCCCGGCTTCACCACGCTCCCACAAACCCTAGACAGTACCCGATCTATTGCGCACGGAAGTGACGGGAAACACTGCCACGATCTCGTCCTCTTCACCGCCGTTCTTCACCGCGTCTACTTCCTCTCCGCGCGAACGTGAAGGCTGCTGCTGCTTCTTCTTCACCGAGCAAGGGCAATGGCTTCTTCGTCCAACTCAAACCCGGAAGGTGTGTACCCTAAGTCCCTCTTCTAGGTGTTACCACTAGGCACTAAGGTCCTCTAAGTTCAACAGATCGCACCCACCGGCCAAACAGAAGTTGTACATGCTTGCTGCTGTCGTCGTGGAGATCTAGAGAGATTTGGCATGGATTAATTAGGAAGGACGGGGATGTACGTACGTACGTGGATAACGATGGTTGAATGGGATCGATGGTCGACCCTGGTGCTTTAGATTGATACAATCGGATGATGGTTTAGTTTGCAGTTTTGTGGCCATAGCATTTGGCAACATATCCTGTGCACACAGGCCTTTCGTAGCTTTTCCATCTGTATCAACACATAATTAAAAAAGTAACAATATATGTCAAAGGCGTACTAATCTTAGCTGGAAACTGTCGCAATTTATGAAACACCATGTATTTAGAAACAATGGGAGTTTTAATTAGTTTGCAGTTTTTTAATTAACATGTGATCCATGAAGTAGTGTCCAAGCATGCATTATCGATCACTGAAAGTACTCTGAATCAGTAATGCACGCTTATTGTTTGCTGTGTACGTTGGATCCAACAGGTAAGCCAGGTGTATATAGTTATCTGTAGAATCTTGACACCTTGCTAGATTCTGAACTGTTGCTGTTTCGATCAACCTTGCTTACTGCAGGTGAATGGTGGCAGAGGGACCTTATGAAAGTGGACAAGAATTTCTCGAATGGGGGCTCATTTAGTGATAACCCCATCGCAGCTACCATCAACGGAAAGCTTGGGGATCTCTACAACTGCTCAGGTAAAATATTTTCACATTAATTGTCGAAAGTTCACAGCAAATTCTTCTTTTTGAGGGGAAATTCATCTGGACAATCTAAACTTCTGTGCACGATAAATTCTTCTGAACTTTTCACAAACAAAAAATGTACTATGTTTACATTCTACAGGGGTAGTCGAAGACAACTTCGTTCTGGACGTGGAGCCCGGCAAGACTTACCTGCTCCGGCTAGTGAACGCTGCGCTCTTCTCCGAGTACTACTACAAGGTGGCCGGGCACAAGTTCACGGTGGTCGGCGCCGACGCGAACTATGTCAAACCATACACCACGGACATTGTCGCGATCGCACCGGGCGAGTCGATGGACGTCCTCATGGTCGCCGACGCCCCGCCGTGCCTGTACTACATGGTCGCCCAGGCCAACCAGCCGCCGAAGCTTGATCCCCAGATCCCGGTGTACATGTCGAGAGGGGTAGTTTTTTTTCTCCGGTCAGCTGACCACATTTTTTCCTCATGAAGTAACATCAGTGTCCTCAAATTTTTGAATTTAAACAGGTAATTTGGAAATGTTGGAGATGGAGGAGGAACAACTAGGGACGCATACTGAATAGACGTATCTGTCGTAGCATCCTGACCAACTGATGCCGGGTTCGCATCACCAACTCCGGAGTCGCGGAGGTCCTCGAGCAGGCCACCGACGCGCAGCCGCCGGCCCTGCTCCTCCGCGCCCACCGAGCCGAGTATCACCATGCACCGCTGCAGGTCGCCCTCCATGGCCGCCGCCCGCCTCATGTCCACCGACCCATCCGCCATCACGATCGCCTCCTTTGCTTTGCTTGTGCTCCTGAGCGAATTGGATGCAGCCAGCAATGAGCTTTAACCAACCACTCGAGTACTTCGCCATTTTTGAGCTGCGTCTCCATGCTTTTCCCGCCACGCTCTACGCATCCGATTCTTCTCCTCCCCTCGTAAGCAAAGCATATCAAAGTAGCTCCCAGCACTTTCCCGCCGCGCGCGAACCCAACAAACACCTCCCGTCGCGCCCCGCTGCCTGCCCTGTCCAACCTCGCCGGTGTGAGCCATGTCCACCGGCAAGCGCACCTTCCGCGGCGTCGTGGAGGACATCCTCGTCCCGATCCTCGCACGACTCGACACCATCCGCACCAAGCTCGGTGCCAATGGCCCGAACCCGAATGCGCTGGCGCCGGCTTCCGAGGCCGCGAAGCCGTCCCGGGAGCGCGCGCTACTGGAGAATATCTAGCGGGAGATTTCGGAAATGCCGCAGAAATTCGACCCCGTCGAGGAGCACATCGACGACGCGCTCCAGAGCCTCGAGGACAAGGGCCCGCCCGACGTCTACAATGAGCTGAGCGCAGTCGCGGATCTCCTCAAGGACATCAGGGTCATGGTCAACGACCGCTACAAACTCTCATGGGAAAATGCGCCAGGCGAACAAGCGTCACAGAAGAGCATGGCCTCGGCGGCCGCAACGACGAGGACTATCACGAAGCGGATGCAGGAGATCCGGCACGGCCCGTAGATGCGCCTCCTCCGGCTCGCCGTGGGCGGGCTGGAGGCCCGGCTGCGGGGTTGCGTGCTCTGCCTCGCCGCCTTCCCGGAGGGAGCCATCATCAAGAAGCGCCTCCTCATCCACTGGTGGATCGGCGAGGGGTTCGTCCATTCTGCCGGCGAGGGCAAGGGGCGCTGCGACGAGCTCGCTGACAAGGGGTTCCTCATCCCGGTCCGGGGACGCCTCTGCGGCACCGCCCATCGGTGCGTCGTGCGGCCATGGATGCGGGACCTGCTCATCGACGTCGCCAGGAGCGCAGCTTTCCTTGAGCCGGACTCCGGCAATGACTTCGCCGTGGCTCGCCGCACGTGCCTGCGCCGGGGCAAGATAACTGATACAATAACTCTAGCTGCTCATTATCTGTTCTCTTTTTGTTTCGTATTCTGTAAGCCATGCAGTCTGTAACATCCCAAAAATTTCAAAAATAGTAAAATTGAAAAATTAGAATTTTAAAAATAGAATTGAGTAAACAGTTTAACTAAAACTAAGATTTTCTTTTCAAATATTATCTTTTTCTTCATTTTCTAGTTTGTCAACCAAAAGAAAAGAACAAGTTGCTACATTAAAACTTTTGGGTCCAAAGTAAACAAAGTTCCATCACATCTTTTCAGCTGTCCAAAAATTTTTAAATGATTTAGGTAGAGAAGTAAATAATAAAGTGACATGTTTTAACTTTAAAATAGTGTCATGACAGAATTTTTCAAAATAATAAAAGATTATATCTCACTGAAAATTTTATCATGTCTTTCTCATAACATACTTAACCCCTGGTAAAAATATCAAAAATTAATAATAATATTATTGATGTTTAAAATTCAAAAACAGGTATCACTTAAATCCAAAATCTGTAATGTCAGAATTTTTATTAAATTTTGGAGTAAGGTTTTGATCTGAAATTTTTACAGAAGCATTCTTAGCTCAAATCCATTTGAAAAACAATTTTTTAGAAATAATAGACTTTATTTACTCTTGAAGAAAAATCTAAATCAGAAGCAATGATTTCATGCCTAATGAAAACTCAATTTGTCAAATCCAACACCTTAATGAAACTCAAAGAAAATTCAAACAACTTGCTATAGAAAATAATTTTGTAAAATAGTAGAGACCAAAATATGAATAAAAATCAATTTTTCAGAATTTTGGCACACCATTCACAGAGCTTAAAAATTCAAAAACTGATTGAAAATCAGCCAAGTTTGATGAATTACTGTTCTTAAATAACAATAGATAATGAGATGAAACCAAAGAAAATGGAAAGTAGGACTTCTGGACTACTTGCTCAAAAATTTGCAGAATTTTTCAACCATTCTAGCACCCCTCACCAAGCCTGCCCAACTGACTTGTCTTTTCTGCAATTGATTTCGCCCAGCAGCTGTTCATCATCGTATCACTCGTTGAAACCTTTGGCTAAATCACTGGCAGGAGGCCCCACGCACGCCAGGGCCCACTGGCCAGCCCTCCTCCTTTCTCTCCTTCCTCTCTCCCTCTCCAGCCCCTGCCTGAAACGCTGCCTCGGTACTTCCTCCTAGCGCCAGCGTGCTGCCTCGGCAGAGAACTTCTTCCACGCGGACGCCTCCAGCCAGCATTGCTTCCTCCGTCTCCTGCCCATACCGTGCCTCACCTGCCTCCCTGCGCTGCCATAAAGTTGCCAAAGCCTTCCTCCTCACCTTGCTCTCGCCTGGTTACTCCTCTCTGCAGTGGGCTTGCTAAAGCCAGAGAAACCTGGCCGAGCCAAGGCTTGTTCAGGCGAGCACTCAGGTGAAGCATTGCTTGTCTCATTTCCTGCACAGCCTCTGCTCAAACTCTTGACCTTGCTTCTTCACCTTGCTTGCAGCCAAGCCAAAGCCAACTCTCTACCTCCTTGCGCCGGTGAGCCAGTCCCCAGCCGAGCCTGTTCAAGTGAAAAGCACTCAGGTGAGCACATCCATTGATTCCATTTCTTGCGCACAGAACAATCTCCTGAAGTTGCTTCCTCCCCTTGCATGCAGCCAAGACGACTCCCAGGAGACTCCCCAGCCGAGCCACACCTCTCCTGCAGCTCCCCTCTTCAGTTCTGCCAAGTTCCAGAGCTAGCGCCATTGTTGGTTTCTTGGAGCTCTAGGGTAAGAGAGAGTAAGCCTCAAGTATTTTTCCGCAATGCTTTGACTCAAGTAACACCTTGGCCTGATGGTAGTACCGCTCATGAGCAATCAGTAGGTCTGGGGTTCGAACCCAGGTTTTGCAAATTAGTTTTTGTTTTTTTTTTTGCCTTTTGTATTCAAACGCCCATATCTTTTGCTATGAACCTCCAAATGCAGAAAACTCAGTTTGTAAATTTGAGTTATTCAGTAAGGATTCAAAATCTGCAACAAAAAGTTATACGTTACTTGCAGAAAAATTGTTCAATTTGAGTTTGAATGAAAGTCACTTTTTAGAAGATATGAAGTAATTATATGTTTCCTTGCTCCATAAATTATGAAATAAATAAGACATGTTCCTGCAACCTCAGATAACCCATTTCTATGAAAAGATTCAGATTTAAATGTATTTCGTATCAAGTATTGATTGTGCAAATACCTTAATAACATGCAAGACTCAAACGGTTAAAATATGTATCAAACGAGCTCAAAATTTAGTAAAACCAGTTTAGTTGCACTTCTAGGATTACAAAGATCAAAAGTATATAAAAATATTTAGATTCTACCTTTGTTTGCATTAGTTACTTGATAATCAAACTTTCAACGCGCAAAACGTTCGTTTGGCCGTAACTTTAGCAAACGGACCTTAAATTCAACAAAACCAATTTGTATGACCTAGAAATGATATGCCTTAGCTTGCCATACAAAAATAACATCAGTTTGGTCAACTTCGAGTTTAGCTCATATAAGCCTAAATCACTATTCTTTAGAAAACACCTTGAACGAATGAGAAACATCATGAATCAACTTTAAAACACTCTTAGGATATTCCCTAATAACCCCTGAAAAATGGTTAGATTATCCTTTCGTGTAGTCGCAACTGAAGAAAGAAAACTGAACCGCAATAGCGCTAAAAATATGGTCACTTAAGCCTTTTCGCAGTCAGTAAAATATTACACATAAACATAAAGTTATGAGGAAATAGGCTAGAATCATTGTCTGATACATATTCTATCATAATATGGAAAAATATGTTAATTATAACTTCATTTGCATATTTATTCAATCACCGGAAAGACCCTAAATGAATAAAACTGCACAGAATCGTTATCACTTAAGCCGTTCGTGCTTATAAAATAGCTCGCCTAAACACAAACTTTAGGGAATTGGTACAGAAACTTACTTAAATATATGGACAACCAAATTATGTAAAAATATTTCAATTATGACTTATTGATCAAATAAAATATGTTAACTCAAAAACCCTAAATAACAATATCATCTAAACAGACACGTGAACGGTAAGAGTAGAAATCTTCGTCCGATGTTGCCGCAATACAAGAAATCATCCTATGACTATATAATAACAGTGAATAACTCTAAATTTCAGATCTAACTTGTAGGAATTGCTCCCATGCATGAACACTTAAGGTTAAGCACTATTCAAGCAAACCTTTAGTCGTTAATCGTAAAACTCCACTCGGCCGAACTCGAATAATGCAAACTATATAAGATCACATTAGCCTTTTTAGCGATGAATACAATATCTTGTCCAAACCCTAAAAATTATGAAATTAGCTTAGTAGTGCTGTCCAATATATAGACTATCCAATTATGAAAAGATAATCTCAATTCGCCATAATCTGCATAGTAATCTTGTTAGCCTAACAACCCTAAGTATTCATATTCATGTAGCTCAGAATATAAACGAATGAACATTAGTTGCAAGTAAGGAAATCATTAATTGTAACATTTGTATCACTAGAACCTTATTAAGAAACACGAAAATGTAACTGGTAACCTATCATAATAGGTCTAGAATACTCACACTAACTCTTGTGCAATAATAGCTCGTAAATAAATACTATTCATATATACAACAAACAACAAATTGACTAATGAATAATTCTATTAATCCAAATGACCTTTGCATCTTGAATTTGATATTATAAATAAATGAATACATAATCTTAGCTTTTAGAATTGTGAAGATAAGAATAAATAGCCTATAAAAAGAAACCATATAACAATCGACCGGAAGCAGATAACAATATGAACGAATATGCATAAACCTTAATTGTTTCTATGGTTTATTTATATTTGATTTCCATCTGATTTCTTTTTGTCCTATTTTGATTCGATGTTATTTGCTTTTTTCTGTTATTATTATTCGACGCCAGAGAAGACGATATTTGGATCCGATTAATAACGACATCGACTACGATCCAGATTATATTCCCGAAGGAAAGCAACCAGGCAAGCACCTCCTTTGACCATCTTGATCCCATAATTGCAATGTTATTTTGTTTTATCAAACTATATGCATGCGCGTATGTTTTAAACTTGTTATATTGTGGGTGATGGTAGCTAAATCCAATTGTATGCATTTCCATTACCTTGACATTTGAATTACTGCCATTGTAACCTAGTAATGGTGTAGACAATACTTGATGTCACTTGGGTAATACTCGCGAATTATCTTATGCTCATGCTTAGACTTGCTCACTAGATCGGTTTTAAAATGATGGGAGATGTTTCAACTACCTTGAGCAAACTTTGTTTAAATGGATGGAACCACGGTACGGTTTCCACTTAATTTGATGAAAAATCCAACTCAAACTTATGATTTAGACACGGGCGAGTTATTACTTAACTTGAGGCGTGAAGAGGACCTCACGGGTAGTTAGGGGGAGATCCTCGCCCGGGTCAATTAAGGACCGAACTTGATGCTATCACCTAAGTGTTTTGGTGCAACCACATGTGCTAGTATGGGATAGCCTAAGCTCACTAGATTAGTTAGAGTTTAGCCTTGCATTTTGGTAGGCCGGAGTAGTATGGACGATCCGATGTACTGGAGTCGTTCTAGGTGCTCCCTTCACTGAGGTGTTGGGGCCCAAGCATTCCAATACAACGTGCATGCCTTGTCATGGGGAGAGTTCGCGATGGGGCACCATCGGTCCAGGATCTCCGGAACTATGGCAAGGGTTTAACATCACTGTCGCTGGTGCAAGGCTAAGCTTTAACTAGTTGAACGGCTTTGTCATGATCACTCTGCCGACACACCAAAGGAAGTGTGTTAATAGCTTGGCAAGAAGAATAGATCATGTCTTGTGGGTAAAGTGTACACTCTCTGCAGAGATTAAAAATCTAATTAATTAGCCGTGCTCGCGGTCATGAGCAACTTGGGGAAATAATGTCAAGTATAGTCTCTGTTTTTGTTAAAACTTTTGGAAATGGTGTTGGAATGAGTTGGTGGATTGGGAAGCCAATGGTGGCTGTTTTTACTCGTCATTTGCAGCCATGGAGGGTTGTGAATTGCTGTATATGAACTCTACTTACTGTTATTTAGCTTCATATTAAATGCTCTTTACAAATTCGTTACCGTTTTATGAATCTTTTGCTTGCAAACAAAATCTGCCTTATGCTGAAATGAGACTAGTGTAGAAGCTTAATCCCTTGTTATAGCCCTGCATTTCTTGTATTTCCATACACTAAAGTCTTGCAGTACATACGTGTACTCACGGTTGCTTAATCCTAACAATATAGACGACGGTATGGAAGAACTCCCCGACGACACGTACTTTACTCCGGGGTCCGACAATGATGTTGATGGATGAACTTGGGCTTTTCCAAGTCGGTTGCCTTTGGGTTATTGGATGGGCATACCGCTGTCCTACTTTTGGTATATGTTCAAATTCCGCTGCAATTTACCCTTTGACATGTAATATTTGGCCGGTCGGCCACTACTTGTAATATTAAGTAGTTGTAATAGTTGAAGTTTATGTTTAAGCTATTCCAACTGCTTAGATTCATGTGTATGTGTTGCGATACATCTCGAATGCGGGATATGTGGGTGCTAGGCGTTGATCTTGGGAACTAGCACTAGACACATATCCGGGCACTGGAATTGTCATCAACCATCGATGCATACACTCGTCGGCATGCCGTTCTTTGGCTATTGCTCTTGCTCCCTTGGAGAGTGCGGCGATACCAAGGTCCCGAGACGGATGGCGAACGCTATGCGTGGATGAGTTGGTCTCAATCCCGATATGGTTGTTCGAATGGAATCGAAACTCCCATGGACGCCGTAGTGTGTACGGTATGCACTATGTGGCTCATATTTGCTTGAGTGAGGGCCATTTAGTCAATACTCCGTGCACGGACTTTTGGGTGGCGTGAGCATACACTTAAGTGGAGTATGGGTGTCACCTCTAAGTCCAACGCGACGGTGATGATCGATTCATATTTCCGGTGCCCACACAGTCACCTTGGGAGACATGCGATCGACCTTTCGTCGATTTCATACTAGTAATTGAAAGGTCTTTCGGTTTGTAATAGCTCCTATATATATATATATAGATGAATGAACAAGCAAACTACTAAGCCGATTCAAAGACATACTTGTGTTCTATTCTCTGAATTCTCATCTTGAATTCTAGTGAATTCTAACATTTGGTATCGAGCGCAGCCACAAGTCCTAGGATCGTGATGTCGGCACGGTGAATCATGTGTCGCACACTCCGTCGCAAGATACGCGTGGTCGCTCTCGACTCCACGCCGAGGTCGCGCGATGGGAGACGCCAAGTCGTCGTTGAGCGTCGTCAGGAGGCGACGCCAAGCAAAATCGTTTACCCAATACTCACCCGCACCAATTATCAAGATTGGGCTCGTGATGCGGGTAAATCTCAGCGCAAGGTCTCGGATGGTCATGGAGCCCGAGGAAGACGACATCATCGACCACCGCTTGGACCGCGGCGCTGTCGCGATTCTTCAAGAATGCCGCCGAGATGCTCGATCTCTCCTCCGTAAAGGAGACAATGCAGAGGCGTGGGAGGCTATCAAGACTCGACATATCGGCGTGCAACGCGTTCGCGAGGCAAACGCCCATGACTACATCGCGAATTTGGAGAAATCGCGTTCAAGAACCGGAGTTGGTAGACGACTTCTCGATGCGGATTGGTGGACTTGCTAACAACCTTCGACTCTGGGTGATCAAATTACCGAGGCGGAGGTTGTCAAGAAGCTTTTGCAGTTGTTCCGGATCGACTCCGGCAAATAGCAATTTCTATTGAAACGCTTAGTCGACGTGAACAAGCCGTCACTCGAGGAGGTGATCGGGCGCTTGCGCCGTTGAGTAGCGATACAAGGTAAACCGAGGTCGCACAACTCGAATCGATGCCAATGGGCGTTGCTCTTCACGGAGGAGTGGCTTGCGAGTTTCGCAAGGCGCCGCCTCCATGACGACAAGCCAAGGAAGCTCCTCGTCCGGTGGCAATGGCGGCCGCCGTGGAGGACAGGACGCGGAAGAAGCCGAAGGACGCCGGGCCATCGGGATTCACACCCGTGCCATCGGGTGAGACCGGCCAAATCTTGGGAGCTGCTATAATCTGCGGTAAAAAGGCCATTGGGCTAAAGATTGCCGCAACAAGCCCAGCAACAGAGAGCCCACTTGGCCCAGAGGAGGATGACGATCCCACTTTATTGCTTTGTCGAGGCGGTATTGAATTCGATCCTTCTCCACCTCGGCCGCTCTGCTCCGCCGGTTATTTATCCACCCACCGCGCAAACACCGCCGCCAAGCAAGCATCTCGCCGTGATCGGCCAAGGTGTTCGCGTTAGCTTGACGATGAACACGACCAATGAAATGGATTCTAGACACTTGTGCCACCAACCATATGGTAGGTGCAGATCCATTTTCGCCGAGCTCGTATTGGAGTCACCCGTGCAAATCAAGTTCGGTGATGGCTCGGTGGTGGAGATTGAGTGCCGCGACACCATCCTTTTGCTGTCATTCCGGTGAACATCGGGCGCTCTCCGGTGTTTATTTTATCCCATGCTCACGGGCGAATATCATCACCTTGGGCACTGGACGAGTCCGGAGCAAGGTGTTGATTCATAGAGGATTGTCATGATTTGGGATCCCTAAGGGCACCTCCTCATGCGGGTCTGGCGCTCCCGGTACCGCCTCTATATGTAATGACCCAAAAGTTGAGAACAGTAAAAATATAATATTTAGATTTGATTGTGAATATTTCTGGAATTTCTGAAAACTGTTTTCTTTATTTGGATTTTCTTGGATTTTTGTGTTGCAAGAAAACTCAAACAAAAGGGCAATAAAGAATGAAAAAGGGAAAAAGGCAAAAATGTAAAAAGTAAAAATTTAGAAAATTGCCATGAGAACCCTGAGCATATAATTAAATCATTTTAGCCAGCAATTGAAATTTTATGCATAGAATAATGAAGAGATAAATTAGAAAGACAACTTTTAAATCAAAACAATGCATTGTCAGAATTTATAAAATATTTATAGGCCTCAAATGGAGCTGAAAAATTTATCATGAACATATCAATGCAATTTCTATCTTTTGTCAAAATATAATAAATTAATAATATAATTTAAGACCTTTCCAAATTTAAAAATAGAAAGCTGTGAAAATCGAAATTGCAATGTCGAATTTTTATAAAATAATGCAGCAAAATTTTGACTTTAAATTTTACTGAAGCATTCGAGACCAAATACATTAGAAAAACAAAATTTTCAAAAATAATAGACTTCAATTGATCTCAATCAAAAATCAAAATCGAAACAAGAAATTAGAGCGATCCATTGTTAAAGGAATATTAATAATTTTTCAAGAACTCATTTTAACCTCGAATTTTACCAGCATCAAAATCTATTCAAAGACCATGGTCAAAAAGTTTGGATATTTTCTACTCCCATTTGGCAGCCCAATAAATTCTCAGACTCATCTTCACTCATCGTTGGTGGACCCAGGCCCCACTTGTCAGCTTCGTCTTCTCCCTGTTCTTGCGACCGAACGAAACTCTCCCAGCACACTTGACCGAAGCTCCGTTCAATGAATCGCCTGCTCGATTGGTCGGGTCTTCAACGTCACCTTCAGCTCATCACAGCCGCGATCATCGCCACGTTTGTCCTCGGTCTCGCGAAGCTTCAGCCGCCCATACCTCCTCCTATGCATCGCAGAGGGAGCAACCGAGACCAGCTCAACCAAATCCGGTTCATCTACTTAAGCCCTCAACCATACATTGCACCTTAGAGACCACCAGAGGCAGCTCTCTACTTCCCCCTCCACTCCTTCTTCCTTCTCCTCAAGCCAAACGCCCTTAAGCCTGCTCCATTTCCGCCATGAACAGAAGCTTCCAAGCTCAGGGCCGAAATCAATTCAAGCAATAGAGCCAACCGTTCTCAAATTCCTCTGGGCTAGAGCATCACCAGGCCTCAAGCATCAAATCCCCTCAAAAACATTTAGCCCTCTTCATGCAAAATTGTGCTGTTGCCGTGCGCCCTTTTCCTCCATGAACGGCCGCCGGTGGGAGCTCAGCTCGGATTCTCTCTCAACCGAAGGAACTCAAAAATGGATTCCTCTCAACGCCTTGATGCTCACAAGGCCACCGATTCAAGCCGAAATCGCCCTGGTCATCTTCTCCACCGAGCCACCATTGTTGCCGCCGCAGGAGCTCGAAGGCGCACCGCTCCGGTAACTCTTCCGATGAATCGACTCCACCACCGAGTTCTCCTTGCTGAGCTTCAGCTTCCCATGTCCTCGCCACGGGATCATCATTGGAGAGCCGTCACAGCCAGCCCTAGCCACTCCCTGCTTTCTCATCACAAGACGAGGCCCCCATGTCTGTCCCTCACCAAGCTCCGAGTGCAAAAGGGTAAAGGCGCCTCCTTCATATGAAAGCGTATTTTGAATTTCCAATTCAATTTCTATACCGAATGAAATTCAATGTTGAATATCTTTTACAATTTAAATCAAAATTCAGTAGGACAAATTCCTATATTCATCTAAAATCATAAAAAATCTAAATATACAAAAATATTTAATTTTTGAAGTACAGGATTATTATTCAAATTAAACTTTGATTATGGTGCTAATATGGTTTTTAATGAGAATTTGTGTATAATAAGTGACAAAATGGTGAAATCAATATCCATGAGATTTTAGGATCAGAATGTATTCAAATATACAAAAATACTTAATTTTGACTCACAAAACAATTAGTAAAATTAAATTTAGGAATAAACATTATTATGGATGTTGTTGTATTCAAAGAATTCCAAAAATCATTAAATAAATTTATATGTGTCCTGGAATCATAATAAACTCAAATATGTAAAATCATCTAATGCTGAACTCAATTTAAATTATTTGCTTCATAATCATTAATTAACCTTGTTATGGCCATTAACAAAATAATAGCATAATGGCTCACAAAATGATAATGTAATTTGCATTAGGTTCCTAAAATAGTAAGGATCCATGTATGTAAAAAATCTTTAAGATAAGATTTAATTTGCATTCTTTTAATGAAAGGAAATGTTAATTATAACAATAAGTAAATAGGTAATCTATTGCAATTAAAGTTAAAATAATGCCAAACCAAATTTAAAACACTTCTAGAGTTGCATCATGTTGATACCTGAAAAATGAATAAAGGATCATGTATAGTGTAGTCGCAAACTCAAAATGAATCTTGACCGATTTAGTGTTCACGTTGAGATCATTTATACTATTTCATTAGTTAATAAAATAACTTGTCTAAATGTTAAACTCAGTAAAACTAGTTTAGAATCACTATACAAAGTTTATAGTACTATATTCTGTAAAAAGAATCTTATTTCATTAAGGTTTGCATATTAATCTTATTAGCTCAAAACCCTTAAGTGTTAACCTTTCGCTTCGCGTTCTTGCCGATTTTGTAAGCTAAACTTTACAATGCCGTATAAGCCTTTTCAGCAATGAATATAATGTCTCATCTAAATCGTAAAACTTATGAAATTAGCTCAGTAGTGCTCTCCAAAGTATAGTCTACTCTGTTACGAAAAAATAATCTCATTTCATCGTGAATTACATATTAATTTTGATAGCTTAATAACCCTAAGTGTTCACGTATCTGAAAGCCGTAATATGAATGAACGAACTGTAGTTGCAAATGAGGAAACCTGTAGTTAAGATATTTGTATCACCAGAACCTTCTCAAATATCATGTAAATTAGGCTAGCGTAAGACTAATTCTATTCAAAACCAATCAACGGCGAAGAAGTATTCATTCATAATATAATATGATCATTTAAGCCTTTTCATTAACTCGCAAAGCAGCTCATCTAAATCTGAATTTAGTAAAGAATAGTCTAGAAATGATCTTTAGGATATAATCTGCAACAATCTAAGGAAATATTCTTAATTCATCTTGCTTTGACTCTGAATCCTAATTGAGTAAAACCCATAAGTAATAAAGTAGCAGAAAGCATATTGAGAATAGTAAATCAATGAGCTTTGCAACTAATGATTAATTCTATTAATCCAACCAATCTTTGCATCTTGAATTCGTAAAATAAAATTAATAAATTCATAAAAGAGCAATCCCTGTTTCTTGTGAAGAGTTTTATTTGTTCGTTCTATTTACTTTATTTTCGCCCTTATTGAAGTTTATTATTTGCTTTATTTCCGTTGATCGACGTGTAGAACTCGACGCCTCTAATTCCGTCATCGCCTTCATCAGTCGCGTCCTCGTCTTCATCGTAAGCAGTGATTAAGCAAGGCAAGCACCCCTTGATCATGTCGATCCCAGTACTTTACCTACAATATGTTGTTTTTGTAACTGTATTATGCATGTGTTTACTTTCTGTAAATTGCTATTTTGTGGATTTGGTAGTTATACCTGTTGTCTCGTGAATCTCCTTGATGATTATGAAATGTGAACCTTGATAACCATAAATTAAGGTTAGGCATTACTTAATGTCATCATGGGTATATGCGTTCATATTATTCATGCTTAGCCATGCTTTAGAATCAGCAATGTACATGATCAAATCAATATTTGTTTCTTGAAAACATTGGAAATAGCACTGTTGGTTGCTGGTATTTTGATTAAAAACCCAAAACAAAACTATGGTTTTGATGCGGGCGATTATTGGCAATAGCCGGTGTGCTAAAGGAATTGCACATAGTGTAGGGTGAAGTATCGCCCGTGTCGGATTAAGGACCGAACATCGTGTTGTATGATCCAAGAATATCCGTACAAACCACAGTGCTGGGATGGGGCAGCCTTAAACCGATTAAGTTACCTGGTTTAACTTTGCTCATTGGTAGGCGGGAGCTAGCACAGGCATTCCGGTTTGGTCTGCTTGACGGGGTTTCTACTTGCTAATGCAACGGTGTACGCCCTGCCGTGTTCAGAAACGTTGTGTGTGGGTGTCACGTGAAAGGAACCACGTGTGGTGTGTGTGTTTCTGTTTCTACGGTGGGGGTTAACGTCCCGGGCTGGTGTGAAGTTAACCCAGGTAATGTAAAGGTTTTCGTCATGAACATTCTGGCCACCGTGCTTACGATGGGATGTGAAGCGTGTGGCAAAAAGAAAAGGTCATGTCTTGTGGGTACAGTTGTACACCTCTGCAGAGTTTAAATCTAATCGATTAGCCGTACCCGCGGTCATGGGTGTCTTGGCGAACTTGCGCGAGTTAGATGTTTTATTATTTTCAAAAGGGTTGGTTCCATTTGTTTTGCAACTGTGCTTTATGTCGAAGGGCTGACATTGATGGATTTCAAGATTTGATGACTCGTCGCTCACGTCATGGAGGACTGTGAGTGTTACTTATGCTTTACTTATTTGTTATCAATCAAATGCTCTTATAAATTCCGTTTGCAAATAACTTGGATTTACAAATTCAATTTCGCTTTATGCAAATTAACTGTAGAAGCCTTTCCTTTGAAATGGCCTGCATATATTATAGGTTTTGCTCAAGTCTTGCGGAGTACGAAAGTACTCACCCTTGCTTAATCTATTATTTATAGGTGTAAGCTAGCGAAGCTCCGAAGTCTTCATTTTCGTCGCAGGTTGCGGGTTCTTTGAAGCGATCTTTTCTAAGGATTTATGCCTGGTCAGTTGCCTGCAGGATTGGATGGGTACACTACAAGGCTTTGCTTCTTTTACTGCTATATACTCTGAGTTGTAATATTTCTTTGTATAATCGTTTCCGCTTAATTAATATAATGTATGGTTGTGATTCCAATTGTTGTAAATGTGCGTGCTAGCTACTGATCCAGGGACTAGTACTGCAAGCACATTAGATTTCCGTTTTGGCATTCGTGCTAAAACGGGGGTCGTTACACTATACCATCAAGCTTGATATTGATCGGCCTGTCTGCCTCGCCGCAAGAAGCTCGGAGCCGGCCTGGCGATGGCACGCACGCTTCGGCCACCTCAACTTCCAGGCTCTGCGCAAGCTTGCACAGAAATCGATGGTGCACGGGTTGCCATTACTTGACCAAGTGGATCAAGTCTGTAATGGCTGCCTAGTGGGGAAGCAGCGGCGGACGGCGTTCCCAGCACGGTCCAAGTACCGCGCCGTGGGAGCTTTGGATCTTGTTCACGGTGACTTGTGTGGGCCAATTGAGCCTGCGACACCCGCCGGCAATCGGTATTTTCTCCTTCTTGTTGATGACATGAGCAGATACATGTGGCTAACCTTGATCAGGAGTAAGGACGAGGCAGCATCCGCGATCAAACACTTCCAGGCACGAGTAGAGGTGGAAAGCGGTCGCAAGTTGCACACCTTGTGTACTGATCGTGGCGGAGAATTCACCTCCATTGAATTTGGCGAATACTGCGCCGAACATGGTGTTGAACGCCATCTGACGGCGCCCTACTCTCCGCAGCAAAATGGGGTGGTGGAGCGCCAAAATCAAACTATCATCGCCACTGCCCGGAGCATGATGAAGGACAAGAAGATGCCTTCACGGTTTTGGGGTGAGGCCGTGTCCACCGCGGTCTTTCTCCTCAACCGGTCGCCGACGAAATCTCTCGATGACAAGACGTCGTATGAAGCCTGGTACGGCAAGCTCCCCGCTGTGCAGTTCTTGTGCACGTTCGGGTGCGTGGGCTACGTGAAGAACACCAAGCCCAACTTGAAGAAACTCGATGATCGCAGCTCCCCAATGGTGTTTCTTGGGTACGAGCAGGGATCAAAGGCCTATCGGTTTTATGACCCTATTGGTGATCGCGTCCATATCTCCCGAGATGTGGACTTCGATGAAGATGCAACATGGAGCTGGGATACGGAGGGTCCAAACTCCATCGAGCCTGAGCCATTTGTGGTCAAACAGGTGGTGAGAACAACGGTGGGGGCAGTGACGACTCCGACACCCCCGGCCTCACCACTGCCGGTCTCACAGACAGCTCCTGCTAGGACACCTGCACCTACTCCGCCTGCAGCACCCACAGCGGTGGAGCACGCCACGCCGCCCTCACATGACTCCAACCTCGACGCAGATGCTGACGACGACATCGTGCCGCATTACCGCACCATCGACAATTTGCTTGGAGCAACCTCGCCACCGGGCTTTGTGCCGCGTGTGCTTGAGGAGCTCGAGTCAGATCTTCAGAAGCGCCGAGAGCCAACTTCCTAGATGAAGCTACAAAGAGACCCCAATTGGCGTGGTGCTATGGAAGAAGAGCTGAAATCGATCGTCGACAACAATACTTGGACTCTATCCGACCGCCCCGGTCAGCAGGCGATTGGTTTGAAGTGGGTGTACAAGTCAAGCGTGACGAGCAGAGGAGCCGTGGTACGCTACAAGGCAAGACTCGCCGCAAAAGGCTATGTTCAAAGAATGGGGTGGACTTGACGACGTGTTTGCTCCTGTCGCCCGATTGGAGTCAGTACGGATTTTACTCGCCATCGCTGCACATCAAACCTGGGAAGTACATCACATGGATGTCAAGTCAGCGTTTCTCAATGGCGAGCTCCAAGAGGAGGTCTTCGTCACACAGCCACCTGGTTTTGTCAACATCAACAACAAGGGCAAGGTGTACAAGCTCCATAAAGCGTTGTATGGGCTTCGGCAAGCACCACGAGCGTGGAACGCCAAACTTGATAGCTCCCTGCTGTCTCTAGGATTCTACCGCAGCAGCTTAGAACATGGCATGCACACACGTGTCAAAAGAGGAGGCCGGCTGATTGTCGGCGTTTATGTCGATGACCTCATCATCACCGGTGACAGCATTGGTGACATTGCTCACTTCAAGATGGAGACGAAAAAACTCTTCAAGATGAGTGATCTGGGAGTACTCAAGTATTATCTTGGCATTGAGGTAACTCAAACCTCTGTCGGGATCTCGCTTGCCCAGACTACATATGCAAAGAAGATTCTGGAAAAGGCGAAGCTGTTGGGTTGCAATCCATCCCAGACTCCAATGGAGGTACGATTGAAGCTGAGCAAAATTTCTAGTTCCCCTCTTGTGGATGCCACTGAATTTCGCAGCCTCGTTGGAAGTTTATGCTATCTCGTCAACACGCGCCCTGACTTGGCATATTCAGTGGGTTATGTGAGCCGGTTCATGGAATCGCCTAGAGAGGAGCACCTCGAAGCAGTACGGCGCATTTTGCGCTATGTGGCAGGAACAAGCTCTTGGGGAATCCACTATGAGGCTGGAAAGAAGGAGATATACTTGTTTGGTTACAGTGATAGTGACCTTGCAGGTGACACAGATGACCGGAAAAGCACCTCCGGCATGATATTTTTCATCAACGGAGGTCCTGTTACATGGCAATCTTCCAAGCAGAAAATTGTGGCCCTGTCATCTTGTGAAGCAGAGTATATCGCAGCGGCAGCTGCAACATGCCAAGGAGTTTGGCTGTCACGGCTCTTAGCCGATTTGCTTGGCCGTGACATTGTTGCACCAACGCTGCTGGTAGACAACTAGTCCACCATTTCTCTCATCAAGAATCCTGTACAACATGACCGGAGCAAGCATATCGACATAAAATTTCACTACATCCAGGAGTGTGCAGAAAAGAAGCAGATCGAAGTCACATTCGTGGGTACTGCAGAACAGCTTGGAGACATTTTCACCAAGTCCCTCGGCAGAATCAGGTTCCAGGAACTTCGATCAAAGATTGGCGTTTGTGATCTTAACAAGAGCAGCAAGATTTAGGGGGTGATTGATACAATAACTCTAGCTTCTCGTTATCTGTTCTCTTTTCGTTTCGTATTCTGTAAGACATGCAGTCACCTTGGGAGACATGCAGTCTGACCTTTCGTCAGTTTCATACTAGTAGCCATCTACAACATCGACCAGAAGTACGTCGAGCTCGACGAGGGGTGGTTCGCCGGCAAGGAGGAGCTGCGCACGCTGCAGCTCGGGCAGTGGCGCGAGCTCGGTCCCAGCAAGCAGATCGAGGAACCCATGGGGGGCCACGTCGAGGTCAGCCGCACGGAGCTCTTCGCCGACATGGCCGAGAGCTGCAAGAACCTCCGGTACATCAGCTTCCGGGGGATCTCGAGGATCAACTCGCTGCCGGACGCCATCGTCCTGCTACGGGAGCTCGTCGTGCTGGATCTCCGGGCGTGCCACAACTTGGAAAACCTTGGGGTAGGAATAGTCAAGCTGGTGAAACTCGAGTACCTCGACGTGTCGGACTGCCACCTCCTCGTTGGCATGCCCAAAGGGCTCGGCAACCTCATTAAGCTCGAGGTGCTCAAGGGGTTCGTGGTCATCAGCTCCAACACCAAGGACCACTATTGCCCTCTCTGTGACATTAGCACTGAAAAGCTCAGGAAGCTCAGCATCAGCATCAGCAAGATGGACGATAAAACGGAGGGTGAGCTGGGGAGTCTCGTCAATTTCAAGGCCGTCGAGTCGCTGACCATCACATGGGGAGTGGTGGACTCCAAGAAGGAAGGTGACCGGAAAGCATCGACGGCTTTGAAAATGGAAGGAGACGAAGAAACACAAGGGACCTCGCAGAAGATAGGTAGTGACCAAGAAGATGAGCCATTATCCTCGGGGAAGGAAGGCGTTATAGATGCATCAGTGACCTCAGATAACAAAGTTGACGAAGAATCCACGAAGAAGGAAGGCATTGAAGAACCACCGGTGGCATTGACGAAGGTGCCTAATGAAGAAGCGTCTAACGTGAATTCAAAGAAGGAAGATGATGAGGCAGCATCAGTGTCCCCCAGGAAGGGAGGCGTTGAAGATGCACCGGTGAATACAGATAACAAAGTCGACAAAGAATCCACGAAGAAGGAAGGCAACGAAGAATCACCGGTGGCGTTGAAGAAGCTTGGTAAAGAAACATCTAAGGTGAACTCTAAGAAGGAAGGCGCCAAAATGGAGTTTGCACTTCCTCCCAAGCTCAAGAAACTCGACCTCCGTTGCTTCCCACTGACAGAGATGCCAAAACTGGATGGACTAAAGAGTACTGTCAGGAAGCTGTACATTAGAGGAGGGAAGTTGACGTCACTCGGTGATGGAGAGACTTGGGAAGTAGAGGTACTACGTTTGAGGTTCCTGAGGGCTCTTCATTATGATCATGACAAGTTTAGAGGGTCATTTAAGAAGCTCAAACGTGAATACATTGAGATATATAAATGTCCGGACTACAATCCTCTATGGAATTAAACAGGTATTGCAGCATTTGATGGGAGCATGGGCTACTTTCTTCCTTTCGGTTTGCTAGCTCTTCCGTTCAAGTCATATTTAGGCTTTACTATGGCTGTCTAAATTCATCTTAGGTATGAAAACTTCCCTTCTAATTAATAGATTTCCCTAGCAAGAAAGTTGCAAAATCACCTTTGCGATAATAATCATATTGTGAAAGTCCTCATTTGAAGGAAATTGTTTGGACAGTAGCGAAAACATCCACAGGTATCAAGAACTGAAACCCAGTTGTCTTTCGTCTATCAAATTGTCTGTACATTCATCGTGGATGTGCCCTTCCGCTGAAGCTGAAACTGTTATTTACCACGATTCAGAATTCAGATACGCGAGCCTTGATTTGTTTTGAGTATTTGGTCAATGTTCTATTTTTTTTTCAGGACAGTACTGGATTCCAGGGTGGTGCTGTACAAGCTGAAGCAAGACAATGGCTATGACGAGTCTCCTTGCAATACTGTGACAAGTGAAAACTGTTGTGGTTCCTATGATACATTGAACTCTGTCTGCTGTATTTAATTTTCTACTAAAACATGCAAGCTCCATGGATAAATTTTTATATGTTGCACGTGCGATATATGTGATCAGTGAACTATTATTGGGCAGAATAAATCCATCTGTTCTATTTTTTAGAGATTAGTGTTCAACAACAATCTGTCTTTTGGGGTGATCTTTGATGAGAACCAACTGACAGTTCCTAATCGTTCTAGTCAAAAGGGGAGACTTGTCAGGATCCAAATTGAATCCGACATGATGACTTAAGAAAACGGAGAGACAGAAGTAAACTCCAGATTTCCTACCAAGAGACGGAAGAAACTAGGGTTCTACACTAAACTAGAAAACACTAAGATATGCAGGAATCCTTCCTTTCCCCTTTCCCTTCCAATGGGTTATACCCAAAAGTTTTACAGTTTTTTTTTGTAAGCGGTAAATCTGAACTTAACAGACAGAACTTTGTCAAAGTAAAAGAACAACACCCAAAGTGAAATGCTACAGTTTGCCACTAGCTATTGTATTCCTCCCACCGTTGGATTGCCTCCGTGCTTCATTAGCTAATGTCCACCGTAGATCATCACTTAAGTGAATTCAGCATACGCTTCATTACCAAGTTTCCAGTTGATCTTCGACCTCAGGCGATTCAGGCTCTGACATTTCCCCGCTGACGAGTAAGCACTTGTCCTCAGGCTTGAATTCAGGAAATGTTGACTTGATTTGAATGTAAAGCCATGGAACTTCACATTGCCAGTAGGTATACAAGTAGATGCCATTGCTTCAAGATCAGGAGCTGTCCCATAGTAATTCCTTTGTACTTTCTTGTAAGATAGACAGTTCCAAGTGGACATATTTAAACTCAAACTGAAACGCGAGCGCTAGCTTTCCTCTCCGCGCCAAGGAAAATTACTCCTCCATATTTGCGATTTTGAAATATGAGAGAGGGCGATAGCAAGGGAGATAGAGAGGACGACTCGGAGAGGGCGAAGGATGAGATCCATGGCAATCTTCTTCGTAAGGGCTCTGAGGTGCGTCTACTTCCTCTCTCGTCGACACTTGGCTGGTCCCCGGGAGCCCGTTTGCGCCGTTGCACCATCGAAAGTGCTTCGCCTGGGACAGAATTTCCCTCCGTTCCGGTGGTGGTTGAGGGGCAGTGTTGGGACGATACGGTGTTGAGGACAAGGGCTACGCCGTTGCGTTCTGGGGTCCCAGCGGCAGTGACGGTAGGTGTAGGAGAAGAAGAGGTGCTCGATTTTTTTGTTCAATTGTGGGTTGTTCCAGGGGAGTCTTCTCCTCGCGTTAGGGCTCCAGCGGCGCGTGAGGTGCTCGTTTGGATCCGGCGTGATCTCCTAGCCTCTGGCAAATTTTCGGTTTCTGATTGCTTTCCAATCTCTTCTCGTGTTCATCCTCTTCCAAACATTCGGTCCTTGAGCTTCACCAAAGAATTTTGTGGGAAAGGAAAGGGGAATCCTTCGTTTGAGTCTGTGGTGAAGATGAATGATCAAGGAAAAAATCAGTGGGGGCGTGGAGGTGGAAGAGGGGGCTATGGGCGCGGATGGCGTCCCCCTCCCCCGTTCGGTGGTTCGCGTGGTCTGCATGGAAGAGCTCAGAGGTTCCAGAATCAGTGGTTTCCATCGTTCCAGGCTTCGGCTCGACCTCCACAGAACCAAAACCAAAATCTGCGTCCACAAGGTCAGGTTCAAATGCAAGGATCGTCGGGTAACTCTACTAACCAATTTGCTGTGAATCAAGTTAATCAGTTGCATAACCTCCAAACTGAGTCAGTAGGGGTTGAAAATCAATATGTTAATTCCATCTGCTACAACTGTGGGGAACCGGGGCATTTAGTTGGAAACTGTAAGAATCCCAAACTCTGTTTCATTTGTGAAGACACTGGTCATCAGGTGGATCTGCGTCCGATCCGGCGTCAACCTCATCAGTCTGCTAGGTATTTAGGAAGTGCTGCTAATGGTTTGAGATTTTTTCATCTTGAGGTTCCTGAATCCAGTAGGAGTGCTATTTTCAGGTTTAACAATTGTGGGATTATTACTATTGATCAGGGTGAGATTTCTTTGAATGAGCTGGAGAAAAACTTGGCAGATATATTTTATGCTAAATGTCCTTGGCAGGTTAGACAGTTGGAGAAGTTTAGATTCCTAGTTCGCTTTCCTCCGCATAAAAAGGTGTCTGATCTGGCGTTACTCCCTAGCTTTAATCTCAATAAGTCTGGTGTTATTGTTTATATAAAAGTGTGGAAGGGGGAATTGGATTCTTTTGAGGAACTTCAGGAAGTTTGGGTTCAGGTGAGTGGTATCCCACCTAAATGATGTTCTTGGAGGGTCTTTGTTCAAATAGCTTCGTGTTTTGGAATTTTGATTAATGTTGATTGGACTGGTATGTTCAAATCTTTTTATGAGGTGGTGAGACTTCAGATTGTTTGTAGAGATCCTGAAAAGATACCTCAACAGAGGATGATGGGTGCGGAAAAAATTCTGTTCATGATTAATCTGCTTGTAGAAAAGAATGAAGAATCAGAACTGGCTGAGGGGAATGAACAAGATGAAGACAATGAGGATGAGGATGATTTTGATGATCTGGGTGAAGAAGGAAAGAAAGATGGTGATAGAAATGACAAAATGGATACGGAGCAGGACATTACAGCTAATCAGGATTTTTCTGGTTCCTCTTCTAAACAAGTTAGCAAGTCTGAGAGTGAGGGCTCGGGTGTGGGTAAGAACAAGGTTGTGCAGGGTTGTGATCCAGGTGGTCTGGGGAGAAATGAGCAACAGTATCAAGCTTCCGGTAGTGATAGTACAAAAACCTGGTTACAATTATTTCAAGAGAATACTGAAGAGGCATTCCCAAATGAAGGTGCTGCTGAGAAAAGATGTTTTGAGTTGCTTAGAAATTTAGAGATGATTGAGTCGGAGGAAGACTTTGATGAATTCAAAGAAAAGAGTTTTGGGACTCAGGATCTGGAGGATGATGTTGGGGCGAAGGAGTTTGTATTACCACATGAGGATTGCCTCCTGGATCAGCATATGTTTTCAAGCAATCTCAAGCTCTTCAGGTATCAAGGGTTAGTGGGCAAAGTATTGAGGAAGTGATGGATAATGTGGATAATCAAGTTGACAGAGGAGTTGAGAATCAGGGTAAAATGGTAAACAAGAGGACAAAACAGTGGGGACCTATTCCAAGCAAAAGAAGAAGCAAGAGATTGGAAGATCAGGGAAAGACTATTTTACAAAAGGCTCAAGATCTGCAACAACAGAAGAATCTAGAGGGTCGTCCAAAACCTAAAGGTACTACAGGTAAAAGTTCCTTTGATTCCTTTTCATTACTTGAGTTAAATTCTTTAGCAAATAAAGTTGATATTGTAATGGGTGAATCAGAGTTGGAAATAGCCGACAACATTACTATTTGTAAAGAATTTGTGCTTTTAGAATGGCTAGTTTCGAACAGAATGTCTCTGTGGGAGATGTTTCTAGTAATGGTTGTGATAATTCTAAAGATACTACTGAGATGGGTGTGTTAAAAGAGAGCTGTAATAACATGTCTCCAGTTCCTCTGAAGGAGGTTCATGAAGACTGTGATGAGTTGGATGGTTGGACCACGGTTGAGAAATATAAACGGGGCAAGCACCCCAGGAAAAATAAAGTAAAATGAGAGGTATTTTCTGGAACATTAGAGGTTTATGGCAGCCAGGTAAGACTCAATGCTTGTTGGATCTTATTAGAAACAATGATGTGGATTTTGTTGGGTTCCAGGAAACAAAAAGGAAAACTTTAGTGTTTCATTTCTTAATTCTATTAGTGGCTCTAAAATATTTGATTGGCATTGGCTTCCAGCTAAATCCACTGCAGGTGGTATTTTGGTTGGTGTAAACGTTGATGTTTTAGAAATCAATCATGTTCATATGAAAAATTTCTTGGTTCAAAGTTTTGTAAAGTCAAAAAAGGATGACTTTTTGTGGAGGTTGGTTACTGTTTATGGGTCTCCCTATGAGGAGGGGAAAGCAGAATTTATCTCTGAGCTTCACGAAATTTTGGTAGAAGATGAGGATACTCCTACATTGTTTGGGGGAGACTTTAATTTAGTTAGATTTCAAAATGATAAGAGTAACGGTAAGGTTAATCACAAGTGGTGTGATAAATTTAATGAATGGATTGATATTTGGGGGCTTATGGAACTGCATGTTACTGGGAGGAACTTTACTTGGGCTAATAATCAGGATAAACCTATTATGTCTGTAATTGATAGGGTCTTTTGTAATAATTCTTTTGAGGAGAAGTTTCCTTTGGACATTGTTTCTTCTCTGACTAGAGTGGGAAGTGATCATACACCTCTTTTATGGGATTCTGGAGAAGGTAGTAATAAGGTTAAGCCTAGTTATAAGTTTGAGAAGTGGTGGCTTCTTCATGATGATTTTAATCAGATCGTGGCTAAAGCTTGGAACATCCCCAAAAAAGTTAAGCCTATTGATAATTGGCAGCATAAAATTAGAAACCTTAGGAGAGTTACTAAAGATTGGAGTCTAAATGTTCATGCTGATATTAGGAAAAGAAAAAATGTTTTGTTGAACGATTTCGATGCTTTGGATGTTCTGTCAGAATCTAGACCCCTTACCAATGAAGAGAAGGATAGATGGTATTCTAATAAACTAGAGTTAGAGAAAATTTGGGAAGTTGAGGAGACTAAAGCGAGACAACAGGCTAGGGAAAAATATATCAAAGAAGGTGACAGGAATACTAAATATTTTCATGCTGTTGCAAATCAAAGGAGGAGGAAAAATTATATCAATGTTCTTGAGGGGCCAGATGGGCCGGTTCATGAGGTGGATAAAATTCTTAAAATTGCTTGTGATTATTACAAGTCTTTGTTCGGGTTTGAATCTAAACCTAATATTAATTTAGGTAACAATTTTTTTGGTAAGGATGATCAGGTTAGTGATGAAGAGAACAGGGCTTTGGAGTCTTCTTTCTCTGAGGAAGAAGTTAAAAAAGCTGTTTTCGATTCTTATTCTGATGGGGCTCCTGGTCCTGATGGCATTGCTTTTATGTTTTATCAGAAGTTTTGGGACATTATCAAAGAGGACCTGATGGGTTTGTTTAAAAGTTTAGAAAGATGCGAGTTGGACGTTTATAGGCTTAATTTTGCTATGATCTCCCTGATTCCCAAAGAGAATAATACTAGAAATATTAAAAAGTTCAGACCCATAAGTTTGTTGAATTGTAGTTACAAAATTATTACCAAAGTGTTAACTAATAGGATTGGTTCTATCTGTAATAGGATGATTATGCATAATCAATCTGCGTTTATTAAAAACAGATATATTCTAGAGAGTGTGGTGACTGCTCACGAGGTTATCCATAAGATTCACCAAGATAGGGATAAAGGTTTGATTCTTAAATTGGATTATGAAAAAGCTTATGATATGGTTAACTGGAGCTTTCTTATTGACATTTTGGGTAAGAGAGGTTTTGGGGGTAAATGGATTGCCTGGATTAATTTTATTTTGACCAATGGCTCTGTAGGAGTGAAAGTTAATGGTGTTGAGAGTAATTTCTTCAATACTGGTAAAGGATTGAGATAGGGAGATCCCTTTTCTCCAATTCTTTTTAATATAGTTGCGGATGTCTTTACTAGAATTCTTTACAAAGCTGCTAATAATGGTTTAATCAAATGTTTATGTGAGGATGTGTGCTCTGGGGGTATTATGAGTTTACATTATGCTGATGATACTATTTTGTTCCTGAAGAATAGTGAAAATTATGCGTTACACCTTAAATGGCTTCTCATTTGTTTTGAACAAATGTCGGGGATGAAGATTAACTTTCATAAGAGTGAATTGATATCGATTGGGTGTGATCATGAAGAGATTAGTAAGTATGCTGGTATATTTTGTTGTCGTGTTGGTACTTTTCCTATTAATTATCTTGGTATTCCTCTCCACCATGACAAGATTAAGAGAGAGGATTTCCAACCTCTTGTGGATAAAATTTTGAAAAGAATAGCTGGGTGGAGAGGTAAACTTCTTTCGTACAGTGGTAGATTAATTCTTATCAAAACATGTTTAGTTAGCATTCCGATATATCTGTTATCGTTTTTTAAATTTCCTAAATGGGCTTTAGATCTCATTAATTCTCATATGGCTAATTGTCTTTGCAATGACTATGAAGGGCACAACAAGCTGCATTTGGCTAATTGGCATCTAGTGTGTATGGAAAAAGATTATGGGGGTCAGGTGTGACTAATATTAGAGATTTAAATATGTGTCTTCTTGCTTCATGGATCAAGAGGTACTGTTATAACGAGAATAAGCTTTGGAAAGATTTGATTAAGTATAAATACAGAACTGAAAATCCTAATATTTTTTTGAGTGACCCTAATCACACTTTCGGTTTTTTGGAAAGGGGTGGCTTGGGCCATGCAAGCTACAAAATTTGGGTATAAGTGGTTGGTTGGAAATGGTACTAAAGTTAGGTTTTGGGAAGATATTTGGTTCGGGAATTCTTGTTTGGCCGTTCAATTTTGGGATTTGTACGTGATAGTGAATGAAACTGGCTCTACGATTGCTGAAATCTGGGATGGCACTAATGTTAAATGTACGTTCAGGAGAACATTCTGTGACAAAATGTTGATCAGGTGGTTTGAACTAGTTGAGGTTGCAAACACCCTAAGGCTTACTGATGATGAAGATGCCCTAGTGTGGCAATACAATAGTAACGGTATCTATTCGGTTAAGTCCCTTTAAGCTATCATTAATTTTAGAGGTGTTGTTCCGGTTTTTATTCCGGCGGTGTGGAGATTATGTGTTCCGCCTAAAATTCATTTTTTCTTGTGGCTTGTTTCCCATAACAAAGTTATGACTAAAGACAATTTGTTGAAAAGAGGTTTGAATATGGGGTTGTGTTGTAGTTGGTGTGAGGAGCTTGAAACCGTGGTGCATTTATTCTTTGAGTGTGTTGTTGCTAAAAGTATTTGGAATTTGATTGGCGAGTTTTTTGACTTGAGTATTGGTTATAATTTTGAATCTGTGGCGCGGTTTTGGATTAGTAATAATAAGAATGCGGCTTTGAATACTATTTGTGCTGCTGCGTTTTGGAGTTTATGGAATAACAGAAATGACATGATCTTTCGTGGCCAGTGCTGGATAAGTGTCAAAAGAATATGGAGAAGGATGCTCGTTGCTTTGAAGGACTGGAGGCCGTTGTACAAGGAAGATATGATATTCAAGATGGATCAATTCTGCATGGAGGTAGAACTCAAACTTCAAGCACCGCTCTTGTTGGATGTGGGGACTCCGCCGACAAGGGATCTGGAGTGAGGGAGGGTGAAGATTAAGAGGAAGGCATTGTGTTGGAGCGAAAGTCTCGTGCTCTTTTTATTAATAATCTGATTGATGAATCGATGTAATGAGTTCTTGAGTTGGCTGGCTGTTGTAGGGAGTTTCCTGTGCGGCTGTTGATAAGTTCTGGCTAGTTGGTGATTTCAGTTTCTATAGGTCTGTTTTTGATGCTGTTGGCTGGTGGTGTTTACGGTTGTGGTGGAGTTTAAGTGAGTCTGTGTCCGTTTTGTTTTGGTTGTGAGCTAGACTCTGGTAAGGTTGTGACTGTTTGTCTGGTTTCAGTAATGAAACTGGGGCATCTTGTGTTGATGCCCTGATGATCTAAAAAATATTTAAACACAGTGGTACTTTTAACCTCATATTGATGAAAGCAAACTGTTCAATACCAGGATTCCATTGCATGCTTGACTTCTCATATAAAATCCCTTGATGTACAAAAGTGATCCTTTGTGCTTGATAATTAGGAAGAATCCATGAAATTAGGCAGCCAAGCTGGGTTGAACTTGAGCCCAGTTTGTGATAGGAAAATTCCTAACCTATTGTTCTCATGAGTTAATTTTAGAATTCCCGGTCGCAATTTCCTGTCAAGCCCTATCTCCATAAGGAATTCTTGCAAATCTGCTAAGCTGAGCAACTTTTTCTTAGTTGCAAAGCTCCCCAGTTTGAGCTTCATGTTCAGTGTTGGTGCTTGCCCGTACAATGCACTTAACAAATGGCTCACATTGCATTCAATTATCACTCTAGGTTGCTGAGAGTAAATATAGTTCCAATGGAATTCATTTTTGTCTAGTTGATTCAACTTGATCCTTGGAAATAATGACTCTATGGTGTGCAAATCTGGCACCACCAGCTTCTTTCTCTCAATTACCAAGCCTTGATCTCGTGGATCCCATGGCCTCTTAACCCTTCCATCAACTACATACTGTTGTACTGTAACTTCTATGCTCCTTAACCAGAGATCAAACCATTCAATCATGTATAGTATTACTGGATGCATCCTCACCTCATATGGAATATCAAATAGATCAAGATACTTTTCCCACTTCAGACTTACTGCACTAATCCTCTCATGAATCGAATGCCTATGTTGAGAAAGAGGCAAGCATTGAATCATAGTTGTGAGTTCATAAACTCCTATTGCCACTCTCTCACCTTCAGCAAGTATCAGTACACCTCCAGGATCTATTACTACTGTACAATTGATAGCCCATAACTTACAGAGTTCTCTGTACCTTGTGTATTGCGACCAAAGTATAAATGGAACTTGTGCATATACTATATCAGCAAGCGCGTCATTTCTGAGGTGCTCAGCACTGAACTTATCAACCAAATAACATATGTTACTTTTAGATTTGTGGCTTCTCTGATAATGTGGGATCCGATAGGGCCTAAGGTTAGGAGGATTAACCCCAACTTTCAAGTGAATGCTAGGATCACAAATTCTTTCAGGAGGTAAATCCTTCCTCTCAGCAAAGACAACGTCAAACATTTGGAGAACTTCATTCACTTCAGGACTGATCTGTTGCTCAATCGTTGCTTGTTTAGACTCAATCGAATTAACTTGTATAAAAAATCCCTTTGCCTTCTTCTGAATCATCTTCTGTAAGTTTTCAGCCTGTATGCTGTAATCTGCAATTAGTTGTGTATAATCAGGAATTAGAACCAATTGACCTTCTTTCCTGATAGTTAGCATTTTCCTTTTAAGATCTAAAGTAATTGGACTGTGTTCATAAATCTAGTCTGCACCAAGAATAATGTCATAATTTCCCAACTTGAGCAATTTGAAGGTGGTAACAAACTCTAGTTCTTGAATTGTGTAATGGAGTCCGACTACTTGAGCTTGAGAAATCAGTTCTCCTCCACCAGCTACAGACACCTTCTTACTAGGTATGACACTGAAATCATATCCATTGTTGATTGCATGCTTACAATCCATAAAAGAATGAGAGCTTCCACTATCCACCAGAGCTATGGACTGCTTGTGGCCTACCCGAATGACTAGGGAAAATGTAGTTCGTCCTGTAGTTCCTTGGACTGCATGAATGGATAATTGCATTAGTTGCTCTTCTTTTCCAGCTGATTCTGCTCGGATTGGACTCCCTGGAACAGTTAAACAACCAAGCTCCGTTGCTCCCTCATTCTCTCCTTCTCTATTTTCTTCATCATCACCGTGCAACAAAATGGCATGCAATGCTTTCTTCACTTTGCAATTGAGATTATGGCCAGGAGTCCACGGCTCGTTACAATGCCAACAAGTTCGTATTTTTTTGTCAGTAGATATAACTTTTGCTGCTTCATTCTGTTCTCTTGGCTGTTGCAACTTGGAATTGTCCTGCTGTGCTTTAGTCTTGTGACTACTCCTCCCATGACTTTGCTTCCTGGCTACAGAAGCTTTCTCACTGAGTTTAGCATACCAATAGGCTTCTAGCAATCTCTTGGGCTGATGACTGCTTACCTTATATTTAACCTCCTCCTTAAGCCCACCGATAAAACAACTTAACAGATAAGTCTCTTGGAGATATGGATGATCTCTCTTGACTAGCTCCACATATCTTTCAAAATAATCTATGTATTTTCCAACTGTGCTCAAGTGCTTGACATTTTGTAGTTTTTCCACCGCTTCGTGGCTTGCTGAGCTTCCGAAAACCTATCACAAAGAATTTCACAGAACTGCGGCCAATTCAGGGATTGCCAAGGGATTCCTATGCCTTTAAACCAAGTCTGCGCTCGTCCTGTGAGATGACCAGATGCTAAATTCACCCACTGGTCCATCGGAGTCCCTGCCTTCTTCTTCTTCACTGAACCGCTGAAAAAACTTCTCTCCTCAATGATGATTCATTCATTCTTTTGCCCTTGTTGGGTCGAGCCTCGACAGATCTCCCTGCAAGAACATTACAAGAATACAAGTCAAAAAGCAGTACAAGTGCAGTGCAAATGAGAAAGCTTAGGAATAGAAAATCTCGTGCTGATCCCCAGATGATTATTGTACTGCTAAACATGAACTTCCTTCGATTAAACATTACAAGAGAAACAAGGTTTAACAAGGATAATCAACAATTCGTTCAATCAGCAAGACTAATTGCAGAGAAAATAGATCAAAAGAAAAATCGAAAGACAACTTGAATGCACAGTTCACTGAATATACCTGATGATTCTTGCAAATTGGGGCAACAGTCAACAATTATGTCTATGCATCTTAGGCCTTCAGGGATGGAGTGCAGAATAGGACAGCCAGACAAACGCATGACTCGTAGAAAAGCTAGCCTCTCCAGCCAATCTGGCAAAATCTCCAATTTGCTGCAGTTGTCAATTGTCAAACTTCTGAGAGAGGAAAGATGTTGCAAACCCTGTGGGAGGCATGTCAATTCATGACACCCACATATCTCCAACTTCTTCAGACCATCAAGATCCTGCAGACCCTCACAGTCTGAAAAAGCTAGAAGCTCTTCACAGAAAGAAATCGAAACATGTTCGAGGCCTTTCTCCACACCTCTGAGGCCACCTTTTGAGCTATACAGCATCTTGTTATTCATCCACAAGATCAACTTTTCAACTGATGGAATCTCCATATGCAATGCTCTGAATTTTGGGCACTGAATGATGGCCAGTTCCTCAAGACGAGAAAACATAGCCATCCTTGGTGCCTGTTCCCAGACTTCAAGGTTAGTCATGTATGAGAAAGTTAACTTCTCTAATGAGGGGAATGTTCCATTGTGGCCATAGAAATTATCGTCGACATGGCTGATAGTTTCAGCTCCATTTATCTCAGCAATCTTCAGGCATGGCAGTAGCCCCAGTGGAGGTAATGCTTTTTCACATGCTTTCAGATTAATTAGCCTTATCTCGACCAGAGATACGAGATATGGTTCGGCGCTTGTCATCCAAGACGGAAACTTATCCCCTTCATATGCAACAATCTCCAATGCTTTTAGGCATTGATTTGGTTGGAGGTTTTCGAGTACTCCATGAGCTGTTCTACTGGTATTTTCAGCATTCATATTCCACCGCAACAACAATGACTTAAGTTTTTCTTTCTCTTGCATCTTCAAGGTCTGACACCTTTTCAAGGCTTTCCAGACTTAGCATATTGAGGTCTGCCAATGATTGCAACTCAAACATCGCACTTCCATCAATGCTGGGGATAAAATACCCTAGCAGTGTCTGAAGATTTGTAAGCTGGCTCATTCCACGAGGCATTTTCCTGAGTGAGGAACAATTGTGAATATTTAGATACTCAAGGCTCCTCATTTTACTCATATTCCTAGGCAATGCAACAAGACAGTGACAACCTTCAAGGTCTAGCTTCTGTAGTTGGACAAGTTTGCACATGTTTTCATGCAGTTTCGGAGCTTTTCACAACGTGATAGTTTCAGAATTTGCAGAAGTTGCAGTTTGGAGATTGAACTGGGGACGATTTCAATATTTGTCTGTGACAGGTTGAAATATGTCAAGTGAGGCACCAGCTCAAATTTATTTGGGACCTTTGAGATCTTAGTAGCTTGCAAACTCAAGACCTGCAGATGTCCAAGTGATTGCCAGATCAGCTGGGGAATCTCTTTGATCTCACATTGCTGTTCAAGTAGGCACATTGTGCTTTCCTGAAGTAATAACAGTGTCTTCAAATATTCAAATTGATCCAGGTATCGTGGAAAGGCTGTGGTCAAAGGATGAATGATTAGTGACACATGTCGAATAGAATACTGCAATCTAGTAACATCCTCCTGACCAGCTGTCATTATTGTGCTCAAGCCCCTTTCCATGTATGTAGCAAACATGTGCAATATCTTGTGCATCCTGTAGATAAGCTGCCCTCCATGTTCAGAATCCTTGACTGGATGAAAGCACTCATCAATGAGCTGCTCAAGAAATCCTATTTTCTGTGCTCCTGTAACTGTGAGTGGTATAAGGCCTACGGCCGCGAAAAGATCAGCTAGTTCACCAACATCAAAGTTATAGTCCAATGGGAACAATGAACAACACACGAAACAGCTCTGCAGGTTGGATGGGAGATGCCGGTAGCTATTGTAGGCGCTCTCCAAGATTTCACTGCATTCTTCCTCTGAGGAAAAGACTTCACTGCCTTCAAAGAGCGTATCAAAATCTTGCAGGAATTGTTGCCAGAGGGCTTGTTCTGATTTTTCACGAAGTAATGAACCGGCAAATTGCAACAGTAGGGGCACACCATCACATTTGTTAGCAATCTTCAGACCAATGTTGAAAATCTCAGAGCCACGATCGCACCTGTTCTGCTTTGCCCATTGATCTACGAGCTGCAAGGAGAATTCTTGCTCCAATGGCTGCAAGAAGTAGGGAACTGTGGTTGGCACAATGGTAGCCGTCCTGGACGCGATGGCAGGAGTTCGGGTGGTGAGAATGATCGCACCATTTGAAGGCAGGGCTCGCATCAGGCTGTTCCATTCCGGCCAGTCCTTCGCATTGTCATCCCACACATCATCTAGAACGATCAAATACCTCCCTCCCTGAACCTGTAGAGAGCTGTGGACGAATTCTTCAAATAACTTTCGATGAACTCCAGCGCTAAACCACATGTTTGGAACACTCCTCTCAGAGAGATTGGAACTTGTTGAAACGTTCTCCCAGCGTCGCACACAGAACTCGTCCCTGATCCTGGGATCGTCGAACAGCGCCCGGGCAAGACGTGTCTTGCCAATCCCAGGCCCTCCCATTATAGGCACCACCAGCGGCGTGTCGTCCTCGCCAGCGACGGTGAGCAAGATTCCCACCATCTTCTCCATTAGCTCCGATCTCCCCACCTGTTATGGTCTTGCTATCACTGAGTATTAATTACAAGTATTTGGGAAGATTGGGGAGAATAGAGAATGTTTTCTGAGGAGAAGAACTGGAAAGAAGATACAATAACAGAGGAAGGGAAATGAAGAAGAGAGTTGTTCTGGTTCTGCTCATCCCTCCTTCCGTCGCTGCTGCTTCTATTCTTATTTTGCTCAGCCGAGTGGGCCAACGTCACAGCCCACATCCAGCTCAAGGCCCACGTCCGTGACATTCCCCTCCCGTTGAAATGCGGCTTGCCCACAAGCCGATGACTCTTTACCCATCTGATCATCTTCGCATCCAGCTTCTCTTGTTTCTTCATCTTCACCAGAAATAGCATTGTTTGGAACAACGCCATCATAGAAAAAGGATTGTAATATTGCTATTGCTTTCTCTCTGCTTGACTCAGCGATACCAAGTGCTTGGAATAGACAAGTTGCAAGTGTGCTTGCTTTCAGAGGCTTTGTGATCACAAAATCAACTGCATATTTCACCTTCACCTTTTCTGATTCTGCAGATACAAGAAGGATAACTTTTGGTAATACAAGTGCACACCCATTCTCTTTCATCCCCAGAAATCTAGTATGTAAGGACTCATCCATCTTTGAGCTCCACGAATCACTCTCAATTTTGGCCCTGTCAAGCACTTCGTTAATTAAGGATATTAATGCCTTTCCACAGACCTGAGCAGTTTGCGCATAATCCCTCTGGGTCGTCTTTAGTTCTGTGTCTAATAGCATATCAAGCATTCCTAGCACACCGTTCATGGGTGCTCTGATCTCATGAGAAACAGTTGCAAGGAACTGAGATTTAGCAACATCAGTGGCTTCTGCCTGTTTTTTCAGTCCTTCCATTTTCCGGCAATCTTCCTTAACACTATCATAGCGACTCCAAGCAGCATATATTATGTAGCCCACAAGCATACATATGACAAAGACACCAAATGGAGTAGTAATTGCTGACCATGGAACATAAGGCAATCCCTCAGGAACAGCAACAACAACAATTGTAACCGTAACAGCAAAATGCTCCAATATCTCTAGCACATCATCTCCAGACCAGCTTAAACGAAGCCCATCATGATATTTCTGCAGTGGAGTTTCATCATTGCCTCCATCAGTGAGAACAGCCATTAATTTGCCCCATTGTGTTCGCCTCCCAACCGCTGTAACCAGCATTTTGCAGGATCCATCTAGGACTTTGGTCCCTGATGAAAGAAAAGGGTTGACTTCACTTACCAAGACAGGCTCGCTTTCCCCAGTTAGACTAGACTCAATGACTAATTCAGAAAACCCAGAAATAAAGAGGCTGTCTGCAGGAACCTGATCTCCAATCGCTAGATGGACAACATCACCAGCAAAAAGATCATCTATCAATATCCTTTGCCTGAACCCATTCCTTGTAACTTGAACAAGAATTTTCCTTTTCTCTTTGTCCCGGTCCCTGAATTGCAAAGACTGCTGGTAGTCACTTGTTGCGGTAACAGAAACAACCAGGAGGATACTCGCAACAATTCCAATGCCATCATGGGCACCTTTCGGCCATCCTTCCATGGTAATGCCAACAACCACAGAGACAAACGCACAGGCAAAAAGAATTATAAGAGATTTCTGTAGTGCTTCTGATATACTTACCAAAACCCCAAATTCCCCTTCTCGTATAGCTTCCCATACCAACACCCAAAAACTGCAGACCTCATCAGAATCCAACATCTTGACAGGGTCAGAACCAGGTGCTTGTGGAGGATTAGTGTTTGGTGACTGAGCCTCTGCTATAGCACTAGGACTGACTAGCGATCTCTGGTTGTAGAGTTCACGCAAGACGGTTCGTTGTTCAGATGAGAGCTCATGGCCACCTTGAGATCTCATGGCCAAGAGAACCACTGAAGCGCCAGTCGGTGGCCCTCCTCGAACAAAGACGCTGCGCGGGCAAGATGTCCCACCTCTCTCCCGCGGGCGGCTGGGGCGAGCCTCCGCGCCTTCATCTCCACGCCGGACGGGTCCATTGGCGCGCCTTGATCTCGCCGCTCGGGCGCCTTCATCACGCCCTGATCATCTTCACACATGTCTGAGTCCTCAGAGGCATTTCCTCAAACACCTCCGCGGCGCAAAATGCGGGTGTTGTGGCAGCGACGAGCTCCTCGGCGGCTGCGTTCGAAGCTAGAGAGCTCGGCGATGGACCTCTCGCCGCCCAAGGCAGGTGAACACCGTCTTTGCGGCTCGACCTCCATTGGCGCGCTTGCTCGCGTGGTCGCTGCCGCCAGGTCGTCGCGCTCGTGTGGGACCACCGCTCAGATTCTCCTCTGCGGCGGGGGATGTGGCGGTGGGCGGTATCGCGGCTCGAACCACCGCACCGGGCCACGATCTTGACGATCGCGAGGGACGACGACGGCGGCGCCGCCATGACTTCTTCCACCCAGACTTCACGTCTATCTTTAGGATCTCCTCCACTGGAATGATTTTCCCACTGACTTCAGCCATTTTCCGAAATCTTCATCTTCTCGGTAGTCCCCTTGTACAACTCCTCTAGGTCGCACGGCTTCTTCTCGATCACGCGCCTTCACTCCGCTTCCGGCGTGCACCGTGGTGCCCATCGGCGCCAATTAACGCCGAGCCGATTATGGACAAGGAGAACCCGTGCCTGCGGTCCGCGGCCGCACATCGCCCTAATCGCGAATGAGCGGAACGAACCGGAGAACTCCGCGAAGATGTCCTCGGCGTTGCGTGGGTTGAACTGGAAGTTCGTCGGCCCGTCGCCTCCGCTTGAGAAGAACGTCGCGCCGCCCGGGCCCGCACCGCCCGCACCCAGCGACGGCACCGGCCCCTTGAGCCCTTCCTCGCCGAACTGGTCGCACACCGCGTGCTTATGCGGGTCACTCAACACCTTGTAATCCTCGAAGATCTGCTTGAACTCATCCGTTGCGGTGTTGCGGCCAGCGAAGAGCTCCACGGTGGTGGCGACCTCCTTAAATCGCACTCTGCTCAACTCGACGACATTTCTCGACAAACCGATGATCCGATCACTGTTGAATCGCTCTCTCAAATGCGTCGGCCATGACTTGGATCAAAGCTCGATACCAAATGTTATGGTCTTACTATCACCGAGTATTAATTACAAGTATTTGGGAAGATTGGGGAGAATAGAGAATGTTTTCGAGGAGAAGAACCGGAAAGAAGATACAATAACAGAGGAAGGAAATGAAGAAGAGAGTTGTTCGGTTCTCGCTCATCCCTCCTTCCGTCGCCGCCGCTTCTATTCTTATTTTGCTTTCACCGAGTGGGCCAACGTCACACTCACATCCAAATTTAAGGCCCACGTCCGTGACACCACCATTGGCACTTTGAGAGCATCTTTGCTAGCCTTAGCCCGGATCGCTCGCTCAATCTCAAATGAGTCGATTCGATGGGACAACGACGGTACCCATCGCATGTACAAAGGAGGATAGCGACTTGACTGAGGTAAGGACCACGGAGGTCGCGGATGATGGCACGGTGGCGCCAAGGGAATTATGCTTTCAACGGAGCAAAGCAGCACAGTGCCCGTGCCGCGTTCCTCCTCCTCCTGCTGCCGCCTCCCGCCCGCCCAAAGACCGCTTGAGGACTTCGCGGAGGGAGCGATACCGATCCGACATTTAACGATGAGCTCCACGCTGCTTCCACTTAACGCCAGAACGGCGCGGAGCTCTCGGCAGACGGCCGGATAAATGCACGGAGAACCTTGATGAGCGGCGAAGTTCAAGATGGAAATCATCGCCGCAGATCCGCGGCTTCCATGACAAGTCTCCTCCTCCTCTCGCCGTCGCCGGCGTGCTCTTCTTCTCCTGTCCCTCTCTATCTTTTTTTTACTTGTATTCTTAGGCAAAATTGGCCACGAACGCCACAGTTAAAGCACTTCCCGATCGATGACTTCGATTTACGAAGCTCGCGACTTGGCCGCCGTGGCGGTGAGTGGTCATCGCGCCGTTCGCCGCCTGCATGAGTGCGCCACCGGGAACGCTCGTCAAACACCTTCAGCCTGCCAAGCGCCTCCTCGAACGCCATCGTCTTGACGTCGCAGAATTGTTCAATCCCGGCCACCGCAGGATACAGTACCGATCGGGGGCGGTCGAGGAGCTTCTTCACCATGGCGGCGTCGCCGAAGCCGAGCCAAGACGGTGTACCTCGTCGCCATGCCGCTGATCTTGCCGGCGAGTCGCCCGGCGGCTCCCCCGCCATGCATAGCTTGTCGAACTCGCCCTTGAGAGTTGAAAGGCGAGCCGCCTTGACGCGATCGGCGCCGACAAACCTCATCTTGAGGTGTTCCATACCTCCTTTGCCGTCGTCTTCGTCAAGACTTGCATGAGGATGTCCTCGCAGCGCTTGGAGAAGCCGCCCTCGCCGCCTTGTTCTTCCGCCGCCCACCGCCACACCTTCGCAGAGACAACGCCCAGAGGCCCTAGGCATCAAGGATTGCCTCCACCTTGATCGCCCACGCCGTGTAGTTCGCCGGCGAGAGCACCGGTAGAGACAAGGACACCGTGCTCCCCGCACCGTGAGGGACCATCGCCATGGCCACAAGCAGGATCTTGAGGCTCGATACCAATTGTTAGACTTCCCAGCGCATATACGCACTCAAACGCCAAGAACAGAAACAACGGAGGAAGAAGATGATGAGCGGTAGGAAAAACGATGCGCCTAAACGCTATAAATAAGCACACACGCAGACTCCCAGCCGATCATCGGCGTTGAAAAACTTTGCCATCACAAGAACACACACACACGAGCTGGAAACCAGAAGATAACACAGGCTATTTGGTGCTGTTTACCGTCCAGCTTTTCTCCTTGCATTATTCATCTTTAAGTAGGAAAAGGTACAAACTTAATAAGGAAAGCAAGCTACAAACTCGGTATGTAATTTTCCCACCAATTCAGGAGATAAACTAGGTAACCTATACGCATGCCATTTTGGATGATCTGATCAAGGATTATGATCAACATTTCTTCTTGTGAGGACCTCGGCCGCGCGCACGACGCGCACAAAGGCGCACGACGCTGCTGCATCCAACAGATCGCAACAGCCCCTACTGCATGCAACTCCTCCACGCTACGTACGCGGCAAGCTGCAGACCGACTCAAACGCATGCATGCCCCACAACTTGGATCGCCACACGATCAGCATACGACGCACTCATGCCACCAGCTGCGCGCACGCACATGCCGCTGGGTTTATTCCCAACAAATCAATGGACACATTTCAGTAACGCTGCCATGTAAACAGAAAGCCTTGAATCAAGTCGCATTCGATGCATGCATGTACAGCTAAATGCATGACGGATTCAATTCTTCGAGGTTTGGGATGTTGTTCAGCGCAGCTGATCGAGTGAAGGATGCTTCATGCTCACTGCGTATAAGTGTCACCTAATGCATATAACTTGTATTTCCGAGAAAAAAATCGATCAAACTAATGCCAAACTCGTGTTCATCCTTCTTTTTAAGTTCCTCTCTCGCTATTTTTGTGCCATTTGCACTGAACACTTGACCAAGCTGGTAAGCTAAGAGTAAGTTGAATTGCAGGTTCATTCCAACTGAAGTTGTTGTGCAAGAGACAATAACTACACTACTAAAATATTTTCCTTCAAGTGAAGAATGGCTAGCTAATCTTTCCTGATTGGGTTCGCCTTTTGTAGATACTTTTTATATTTTTCATACTAAATTGCAACTGTAGAACAAATGCACTGCAGTTACCAAACATGGATCGGCATTTGATTTGACGGATATGCCAGACGGAGCTTGGATCATTATTTGTTTGACTTGCAAAATGATGAGGACATCACTCCTATGCATACGCCCGAGACTCCTCCAGTTGTGATGCAAGGATCCATCACAAGAGCACGAGCAGGGCAATTGAATCAACAGGTGAGCTCGTTCCTAAGTACTCGTGCATATACTTGTGAGGATGGTATGCTACCTAATGATGCTATTGATTATATTGTGCTTAGGAATTTTGGAGAGGATCATGAAGGCCTTGGAAACCAGCAAGGGCCAGGAGGGAGGTAAGGAGGGTGTCCAAGTCAAGTTGGAGACCTAATTCATGAAATTTTTTTTAATAATACATTTTTTATTCGGAATTTCAAAAATATTCCACCGAAAAAAAAATTTCAGAAATATACCTCTGTCGCACGTTGGACGTGCGACAGGGGCCTAAATAGAAAGATACACGGCGCAGTGCGGCGACAATGGCCTCTGTCGCACGCGCTAACGGCGACAGAATCGGAACGGCGCTGTCGACGGCGAACGGTGACAGAGCGAAAAGCACTGTCGACGCATTTAACGTGACGATGAGCAAATCGACCGATGGTCGTGCGACAGGTGGGGGCGCGGGTTCCTGTCGCACGATGGTCGTGCGACAGGAGCGTTTATATGAGCCGCTCGCCCGGTACTGTTCTCATTTGTGCGCCCGGGAAGAGAACAGAGAGAGGAGAGGAAGGGAAGAGGAAGAGGGGAGAGAGGGGAAGAGAGAAGGAAGAAGGGCAGATTCTGCGCCACTGTTTTGAGGTAAATTTTTGTTGTTTACTTTTCTTAGCAGTAAATTATGATATGTTAGAAATAGTTAGATCTAGAGCATTGTAGCAGTAAATAGTGGTAGATTAGAAATAGTTTTAGATGTATGTTACGGATAAATGTAGGTAAATTGATAGGTCACAGCTAGTTCTAGTTTAGAAAATTTAGATATTTTTTGCGGATAGGAGTATATCGGTATATATTGAAGGAAATATAGTTCTGAATGAGTATTTTTTAATATATAAGTACATCGATACTTAATGTATATATTGTTAGAAATGAATTTTTACGGATAGGAGTATATCGGTACATATTGATGGAAATGTAATTTTTTTACGATATAACTACATCGATATGAATTATTAGGAATGTAGATGTTTTTTACGGTTAGATATATATTTTCGTACCATGTAGGTATAGTTATGTTACGTCATAGTATTTTGTACGGAAGATAATTAATTGTGGGTGAATGAATGGATTATGAGATATGGCGTAATCGAGTTCCATTTAGGATTTATTATGGAGATGGGGTTGTAATGCATGGTTTGGAGGGTGAGATCTAAGTAACATGCAAGATGTGTGGACGAAGTTTGAGTAGGCTCAAGGAGCGCACATTTGGTTCCGTGTTGAAATGGTTGTATTATACTTTTTCGGATGGAAGAAGACAAGTGTGAGTTGAAGGTATTTTGCCTATGTAGTGTCTAAACGACACTATTCTTCGGGAGTTAGTTGAGCTAAAGGAACCGCATCGTGGAGATCATATGTGAGGGGGCAGAGCAACGGGATGGAATCGAGTGCTTTTAGTGCGAGCATATGAGAGGATGTTGCCTCTCAGCAGCTTGGACGCCGGTGAGTGTAGTCACTGAAAATGAGCTCACCGGTGACACCGAAATTGGGGGATCTAGCCATGAGCAACATGTTCAAAGAAAGTGGTGAAATGAGTTCGGCGGAAGGATGATGAAAATGTTGGCCAAGAAGCTGGGACCTGGTAGACGAAGGTGAGCAAATTGAGGAAATAACAGCTAGGATGGAAGAGGAAGACCGTGAGTACAAGCAGAGCAGAAGAGGAGGACGCACGATGAGTCGGATGAGGAAGATGGAGGAGGTACGGAGCCGCTTGTGCCAAAGTGGAGCACGCAGAATTTGAAAATATGGTTGTCAATGAAATGAGGGAGATGCCTTGGCAAGATCTGTTGTTAATGAGGTTAGGCATAACAAGATGTACCGACAAAAGAGGTCAGGCAGATGCCGTGAAAGATTGGGCTCTATCATTAAGAAGGACTTTCGAGGTTAAGACTTCCATGGGGATAGCGTGTCCACGCTTTTTAGTGCGATTCGCGAGGGAGATCGCGGACGCACCCCTTGACCAAATGCCACAAGATTGTGGGGCTCACCGTCTTGGCGCCACCTACCGTGCACTGCGCGACGGTGTACACGGTTCACGAGGGCTCGATCTTCGGAGGATGTCCAATGTCTGCTATAGCCAGGTCGACGAGAGGTTCCAGATCGGCCGACCCAGATCGACTGCGCACTGGTGGTGGGCAGCGCAGCAAAGCGGTGACGTCGACAGTCGACCATGGGCACCATCCGGTGCTGCGACGGCACGATATTGCAATCACGTGTTTGATATTTTTTGTTTAACTTTTCTGAGTACTAACGGTTACGTTCTATCGTGACTACAGCCTAGCTGGGCGCACCTGACTGTGCGGGTAGCCTACCCGCAGTTCGTCGCTGCGTTCGACCACCTCACCGACGACCGCGTTCGGCCGGACGCCAGACGTGACGCAGAAGCTGCATTGGCGTCGTGTGACGGGTGGCCTGTCCACCCTTTGCACACGAGACGCACAGTACTGGTTCACCCGTCGGTTCCTCGTGTTCGACGTCCACGTCGAGGGCTACGCTGTCCATCGTGTGATGAGGCAGTTTGGTCTACGACAGGTGTTCCCAGTGCACGACGTCCGTGCAGTCCCACCCGCGGCCCACTCGTAAGTTCCCTGTATTGATGTTTTTATAATTGTTACTGCGTAATGCTATCTAATAACGCTATACTTATTTTTCACCCACGAGCACTGAGAGGAAGGGGCGACCGCGACCACCCCGGCACGCACGTATCTTCGCCTTGGCCGAGGAGGGGAGCACCCTCGAGGACGTCTACGCCGAGGTGCGCCCACGACGCAGTGACGTCATCGGGCGCATCGCGAGTGGTACACTCCGGACTGCGTGTGCGTTTGGTACGTGTCGACCCGATCCTCCCTGACACGTTCCGTGCAGGCGGACACGTACCCCTCCATATGGACTCGGTTCGCACGCTTTGATGCGCTATGCCATACCTTCGATATAATTTTTGTGCTAACTAATTCGTAATTTATTTTGCTAACTAATCCATAATTTATATTGCGATCGACGTGTCGCACTATCAAGACAGGAGCTTAGCGGCTTATGCGGTCGGTGACCACCGGAGAGGACGGACGAGAGAGGACGCCACCCTTTACGTCGGGAGGTGTCTCGACAGCTCGACACGCCCTCGAGCCGTCGGGTCCGGCCCTACCGTCTCTGAGCGTGCCGCTGAAGGGGGCAGGGTGCGCCAGTGCGTCTTCACGGTTGCCCGCCCGCGCAGCTACGAGAGGCACGCTCAGAGGTGGTCGGGCTTTCGGTGAATCTTGAAATGCTTTGCTCAAGTGTTACAATCGCAGACATAATACTCAAAACAATTCTTTATTTGGTACAGGCCGCAGCACACTTCTTCAAGACGATCCGACACGCTCCGACGACTACGACGACGAGGGCGATGCCCCGAACCGGAGGACTATCGTGATTACCTCTCCACGGACGCCTTTGGGGTGGGGCATCATCATCACAACCAGACGGAGCGCCACCACCGACGTAGCCTAGTCAAGATGCGGGCGCCAAAGACGACGCAGAGCTACTCAAATTGCTGCGCGACGCCCAAATTTAGGTCGCAGAGGGCCCACCGCGCACGCAGCGATTGACGTACTCTGGGACTGTGTTCGAGGAGGAGGCCTCCCGAAGCGAGGCCGACAAAGAGTTTCTTTTGATTTTTATTATTGCTAGTATGTTATGTACTAAGTGTTTCATTTGAAATATGTTGCACTTGCATTTGTATTTTTGTAAACTTAATCTTACGTGCTTAGTTGTTCCTTTCATCGCCTAGACGCTTTGTTACACACCTAGCACCTTTACTCACTTGGTAGCACCTTTACCACGAAGACACGACAACAGACGCAATTAATTTTTCAAATAGCGATGTGACTACTATTGCTAGCAAAGCTTTACCAAGTCGACACGACAACACATGCAATGACTTTTCGGTAGCGATGTGACTACTCATCGCTAGCGACTTTACCAGGTGAGAGCGACAACACGCCATTAAATGACAACCGCACGCAACACGCCATGAAATGACAACCGCCGCAACACGCCATGAAATGACAACACACCGCACACGCCGCAACACGCAGCTGCGAGAAGAGCTGTAATTGTGTGGAGTAACCCTCACTACCACTATAAAACAGTCCGAGGGGTAGACATCCAACACAGTCAAACCACAATGTCGTTCTCTGTCGCCTCTTGACAGCGAAGTCATCCAGCCCCGAATATTCGGATGAGAGTTGTGTCGATGCCCCAGTTCTCCCGGAGTTGCCCCGACCGAAATGTGACTGCAACCTACCGGCCAAGATGATGCAATCTACCCATGGAGACACGGCCGTCCGCGCTCCTCATCACAGTTCCGCACCTACAAGGTAAACCCATCAAGGCCCACACTGTCTGAGGTAACACTACCATCTCATGCATCGTTCTTTCTTTTCTCAAAGACGAGGGCCGGTGTTGCTTCTTCCAATGGATCGACGGTCGAACGACGTGACTACGAATTTCTCAACAACTACCACGACAACTACCCCACTTCACCTGAGAACTTCACCCGGTGAGAGGCCGCCAGATATGTCCCTTTTCTAGATCGACGAGCTTAGGGCTGGTGTGCAAGGGCCAACCGATCGGTGAGTTTCATGCGACATACTCATGTTGAACTCACAAAGTAGTAGTTCTAAACAAGTTCATCATACACAGAGTTCAAAAGGACACTTGCGAACATCAACAAGTCAAAGGAGGAACCTCCTCGGGGCCACCAAAGCCCCGACGTTATGCGTACATGGCACGGAGGCGATGGTTGATACTTGCCACGGTGATCTAGCGGACCGGAGATTCTACCGGTGCCCTTGGCCGAGGATGAACGGTCTTTGGTACTTCAACTGGTGGACCGGAGACGCATTCACCCACATCTCATGCTTCTGTATGGGATAATCGGGGAGAACAACCCTCTCCGTGGTGCCACTACCGCCTGTAAAAGCCAAATCCGAGTACGCCTACGGTGTTATTCAACGACCAAGGCGGGCATATTTGTATTGATTGCAGGCACGCTTAGGTTGTTCAAGGATAAGCCCAACACAAAGCTCCTCGCACCATATAGTGGAGTGCGAGCCGAAAGCAGAGCAGCGTCTCGCATGTCTCCGCCAACGCCAACACAAGCCAGTGCAGAGGGTTCCTCTTCTCGAAGAAGAAGGACAAGGAAGCACCGTCGAGGTCCGCAACACGCAACAAATCCTTGACTCGTTCTTGCAGACCATCCGAAACCGGGTGGTATTAACATAGGGGACGCCGAATCGGGATGACATGCCCATATGGGAGGCGTAAATCCACATAAACAACAACCAAAATTTAAGTCTTATACACCGAGACGTGACGCGGCATAGGCCACCCAATGGGCGCATACCGGGAGCATCAAGGAACCCCATGGAGTTCTTTCATAGTAGGGATTGAGCGGTGTACGAGGACCGGTCGCAATATTAGAGAATTCGTCGTAATATGCGTAAAATGTCTTACATCATTCGGTTGCACCCAGATAGGCGAACGATCATTTGTTCCACCATGATGACAGTGCTTTCGTTAGTTAGTTAAATCAACGTTGTAATGCCCTTGTAATATCATCTAATCTTTTGCTTATTTTATCATCTGAACTTTGATTGTATGTACCCTTATATATGTATTGTTTGAATTTTAAAAAATTCCTCATATCTTCAAATCATTTGAAATTTTTATGGTAATATCACTGATATATCAGGAACCTCCATAAAAAGTTCCAAAAATTTTTGACGTCGTAAAAGTTTCCATGGTTTCGTGGCCGCAAGTGCTTTTTCCAATTTTCACAACAAAATGCCGAGACAACGTCCGGCTATCTCCCATACGTAAGTGGTAGCCGCATTCGCGTAGCCCGCCTTGATTTTTTCGTATTTTTGGACCATGTCCGCCTTGTCCTGGGCTACGAAAACCCTAAGTGGCCACGACATCGTGCTTTCAGGTGCGCGAGTGCCTTTTCCGATTTTGGTAACAAAATCTTTGGGCCAACGTTCGACCATCTCGGCAATGAAGTGGTATGCCACGCGTGAGGGCCGCCGTGCGTTTTTTCCCCGTCATTTTTCGGCCATATTCGCGGACCTTACGAGGCTACGAAAACCCCTAAGTGAAATGCGTATCACTAACTAAATAAAATAATTTTTCCGATTCATTACAGACAATTATGTACAACCAATTTACAACAAAATTGTCAACAAAAATATTAAATACAAAAATTCAGTATTCTGTTTGTTGTCGCGACGTTAGTCGTCGCGGCGACCCTCTCAGAGCACGTTAAATGCGATGCGGCAGTGCCTTCGACTCTGTCGCGACGTTCGTCAGGCGACAGCGCCGTTCAGTTCTGTCTTACGTTAAGCGTGCGCGAGGAGGCCACGTCAGCGCTTACGGGCACTGTCGCCGTGTATCTTTCTATTTAGGCCCACATGCACGTCCAGCGTCGATGAAGTATATTCTGAAAAAAATTCGGTGGAATATTTTTGAAATTCGAATAAAAATGTATTATTAAAAAATTCCTAATTCATCTCGAGTCGACTACCTCGGCCACCAGGAGCAGTGTTCACTAAAATCATCGCCCAGGCCACAAAGCGGGCTCCGATTTCGATGATCCACATATGCCTCGAAAGCTAAGGAGATAATCTTTCCAATGGTACTGGTTTCAGGTCATTTGGACTTCGAGTCGACGGAATTCACATTGCAAGTTGGCAAACAGAATCTGTCCTGTGGTGCTCGTCACCAATTTGGGCCGTTGGCCCATGTATCGTGTTGAGTCCATCACGGACGCGTCTAGGGTTTCTAGGACGTCCCTAGCCTTTATATCCAGTAGCCGCCGCTAGGGTTTGATTTGGGTTTTGCTTAGATTAATTTCGTCTTTGAACGATTGTCGCCGTTCATCGGTTTGTGAGACCCCAACTCGTGAGCTTCATCCTCAATTGCAAATTCAGTTGCATCTTTCTTGTTCTTGCTTGTGTTCTCGATTCATTGGCAGGGATTAGCCTTCGTGGCGAGGTCAACGAGGCAGCGCACGGTTGATAACGAGAGGATGCGTGGTGCTGCGATTGCGGGGGTTTTGATCGTCTTGATCAAGCCGGATCGTGTGTCTCGCGCGCCTAATCGACTTATCCTCCACGGCGGAAGTTCGGGCATCCCTTCCCCATCAAGTGGTATCGAGCAAGGTTTATCATCGGGTTCGCCTTTTCCCGTAGTTTGATTTAGTTTTGCGTTAGTCCTATAGTCCACGAAAAAGCCAAAAAAATTGCGATTCATAGTCTACCATACCTAGAACCACGCCTAGCCTTTGCACAATTTCGGTTTGAGTCCGTAGTCTTGAGTTTGTGTCGAATCGAGTCGTGTTGCTGGTTTAGATCGTGGTCTTAATTTAGTTGTGTTTCATCTCCATTGCATCCCATATCCTACACCGATCCGGTCACCAAATCGCTATTTGAGTACTTGTTGGATTCGGATTGTTTTGTGGTTTTCCTCAATTTGAGTCCTAGTTGTGTTAGGGTTTCTCCTTCATAAACCCTAATCCCCACCTCCTGTTAGCCATATCGCCACCCTCATCACAGAACACCGCCACCACAGATCATCGCATTCCATATCCACTCCATCGCCCTTGAGTTTGGAGAGGTGCCGTCTAAAACCCCGATTCGAGTCCTTCCAGAAAGCGGCCATAACTTTCGCATCTGGACTCGAATTAGGCGAATTTTTTCACGAACATCTACAGAAAATTTTACATCAATTCTCCCCAAACTTGTTGGGTTTGCCGAATTTATTTTTGCGAAATTCCTCGGGAAGATTGAGTTTTCGTAGAAGTTTGAGCACGCTTTGGAAAACACTTCTTATTTCATATCGGTTTCATCTTACATCTGTTCAGGCTGAAAATTTGTGTACTCTCTACCTTTGTGCTCCTGATCCTAGAAAAAATATCAGAAAAATCAAAGAAAAATAATAAAAAAATTGTGAGAGGCATAGAGCAAAAAAAAATATTTGTGAGAGGAGCAGAGAGCAAGCAAAATGAAAGCAAAATATGGTTTAATTTGCACTTTTAGAAGTTCTTGTGGAGTTGCAAGTTATTTCCAAAAGTAATTCAAAAAAGAGTAAAAATTGATAACAATTTGTTACTGTTTGTATCTAGGAGACTTGAACATTAGGCCTTTGAATAGATAGTGAATGTCCTATGTAAAATATACATGCACACTACTACAGAATGGCATAACACCATCATTTCGTCTGGGTTGGTTCCTAGCTTTTTGTTAGGAAAAACCGATTATAATAGATAATTTGGTAGTGGGTGCTAATAATAACCGATTGTGATATAGCATTGGATTACATTGATTCCTACATCGATCCATACGCACGGCACACATACGTCAAATATCTTTACCAGTCAGAGAATCATACCAACTGGATGGCTCATTATGAACATTGGAAGTCTGCTTGGCTACCACAGGACATGACCTGGGAAGAGTACAAGCAACAGCTCGAGATGTGGTATCATGAGGTTATTCTCGATAACGAGGAGGTAAAGTTTGCATCACACATGCACTACTACTCGTAGGTACGTAAGTGCATTGTTCTTCGTGCTTTGTATGATCCTACTCTTTTAATTGTGCATCTTCTTGCAATACATGTTCATACTGCATACTATTCTCCAATTATGCCAATTGCAGGTGGTTCAGGCTAAACGTCGTATTCTAGTATCATCGGTGCTTTCACTGGTAGTTCTCAGTTCTCATGTGCTCTTGTATAGTAATATTTGTGGTGTATATATGATGAATTATCATATGTATCAATTTTATTTCATGCCTATCATTTGTGATAATAATATATATTGATTGTTTTCAATTTTAACCTTCAAAATTAAAATATCAGTCGAAATACTTTCGAAATTTCTAACATTACGGTACTCTTTTAAGAATTTTATAAATTCACTAAAGTGTGATCATAATCCAAAATTTTAATGATAGCTCAAGTATTGCCTTAGAAACTTTCTGTAAAAGTTTCAAAAATTCTAAACCTTTTTTGGTTGCTGAACGAAATCTATGTATTAATCATAGGGATTTTATCACGATCTAAAAATTTTATAGCAAGATTAATGATGCATCAGGACCATCCAAAAAAAGTTCGAAATTATCAAATATGGTTTCAAGCATTTTTCACTTGGTTGAAGTTTGCAGTAAGGCTTTTATTAGGATATTACCACTGTCTAAATTTTTAAAAATTCATCGAGATTCATCATCATTTAAAAATTTTATGGGAATTTTAGTGATATGTCAAAACCATCTGTTCTATTTTTCATTCGGTTCAAATTTATTGGTTTGCGTTTTAATAGGGCAATAGCACTGTCCAAATTTTTTTAAAATTCCTCATTCTTCATAACCACCTGAAATTTTTATAAAAACATTATTGAGTGTTAGAACCATCCAAAAAAAATAAAAAAAATTCAACATGTTTTGCACCATTTTCCGTTCGGTACAAATCCACTGAAATCTAGGCATTTCTCGTCGAGATTTTGGCTCTTTCGGTCAAAATCTCGAAAATTTCGGTTCCAAAAAATCCGATTTGAATGTTTTTTCTGTATTTTATCCAGAATTTATCCAAAATTCCGAGATTTCAATAAAATTTCGGACTGTGACCATCGTCGAGATGCCAATAAAAAACAAGATTTAAAACCTTGCATCCTATTACGGTTGGTGCAACTCTTGTCAGACCTTGATCCTTAATCACCGGCCATCCTGTCACTATTGGTGTAAGTCTGGTCGGATTTTTGATTCAATGAACCTCATGCCGCATGTGTTCTGTCAATCATTTTTTTTTTTTTGTTTGCCATGTGACCTTGTCAAGTCAGCCAGACATGGTTCCATGTTATCAAATTGTTTGCTTCTGCGCACGCGAAAAACATGCAATACTTCTCCACCAGAGTGCTGCAGGCGCAGTGGATTGCAGAGTTTAAAATTTCGCCGAATTTCGGTGAATTTTCGTTGAAATTTTAGATTTCGGGATAGAGCGAAATTTGAAGTACCGGCCGAATTTAAAAAAAATTAAAAAATTTGAATTTGCTACAGTAATTTCAGAAATTTCGGACAAATCCGGCGAAATTTCTGGTTTTGAAACCGGATTTTGATGTTTTAGGGCCGGATTTGACCGGAATTAGTCCAATAACCCTTAAGAAAGTTATCTTACATGAAAATTTGTTTCTAATATAAAACTATAAGTTTCATCCAGTTTCAAATCTAAAACTTGATTTCAAATGAGATTCAAAAAATTTCTAGTGAGTTTCAAGGGACTAACTTCAAAGTTTCGGAGCACGTTATGCATGTTTCAAAAAAATTTCAAACTAGTTTCACAAGATTTTAGCGTGTTTAAATAATTTTTGACGGGTTTTAAATGATTTGAAGCTTGATTAAAAAAGAGTTTAAAAATAATTTTAAATAAGTTTCAAAAAGACAAAGGCTAAAGTTCCTGTACATGTTTCACATGTTTCATCTCGTTTCAACACATTTATATAAGGTACGTCAAGTTTTAAGTCTGGTCGGATTTTTGATTCAATGAACTTCATGCCGCATGTGTTCTGTCAGTCACTTTTTTTTGTTTGCCATGTGACCTTGTCAGTCAGCCAGACTGGCTGGTTCCATGTTATCAAATTGTTTGCTTCTGCGCACGTGAAAAGCATACAATACTTGTCCACCAGAGTCGTGCAGGCGCAGTGCATTGTCTAGTACTAATCCATATGCTCCTCGGCTGCCAGCCGGGCAGAGATTAAATGCAGTTTAAATGGAGATTACAAATTAAACAGTTCTCATTCAACAGAGTTATTTGATTCAGCAAATCAATGATTCAGATCATTCAAAACCGTGTACTGCAGTATCTTGAACGTCACTTTTTCATCAAACGATTGAATAGGGACTATTTAGCTTGCAGTCCTCGTTCAACTGCATGTGGACTCTATCCCTGCCAGCTACATGCAGTTTAGCGGCCACACTGCCAGCTATCGGATAAAAAGTGTATGCTTTAAAAATGAGTGGTACTGTCCAACTCAATATCGTTGGAATCATTTTCATCGGTACAATCGTGTTTCACTGCATTTTGCATGTTTTCAACATGTGGCAACAAATTTCAATGAGTTTCTAATATAAAACTATAAGTTTCGTCTAGTTTTAAATCTAAAACTTGATTTAAAATGAGATTCAAAAAATTTTAAGTGAGTTTGAAGGGACTAACTTCAAAGTTTCGGAGCACATTTTGCAGGTTTCAAAAAAGTTTCAAACTAGTTTGACAAGGTTTTAGCGTGTTTAAACAAATTTTGACGGGTTTCAAATGATTTGAAGCTTAATTGAAAAGGAGTTTTAAAATAATTTCAAATAAGTTTCAAAAAGGCAAAGTCTAAAGTTCCGGAGCATGTTTCACATGTTTCATCTGGTTTCAACACATTTATATAAGATACATGATGTTTCAAATCTAAGACTTGATTATAGATGAGTTTAAGAAGAATCTCAATTGAGTTTCAAAAAAACCAACTTTAAAAGTTTTAGAGAGATTCAACGAGTTTAAAAACTTAATGAAATCTATTGAAACTTAGTCGTGAGAGCTATTAAGAGCTAAGAAAACTAAATTATGTTGATGGAACACTATGAAACTTATCAGTGAAATATCATGAAACTTATTCGTGAAACATCATGAAACATATCTATGAACCTCTTGAATCTTAAGAAACCCTATAAAACTTATTTGATAACGTTATGTAACTTAGTCATAACCTCCTGAAACTCATGAAATGATGCGAAACTTTATCATGAAACCTAGTAAAAACAGAATAAAATCTATTAAAACTTAGTCGTGAAAGCTATTAAGAGCAAAGAAAACTAAATTATGTTGATAGAACACTACAAAACCTAATGAAACTTATCTGTGAAATATCATAAAACTTATTCGTGAAACATCATGAAGCATATCTGTGAACCTCCTGACTCTCAAGAAACCTGATGAAACTTAATCATGAAACCTATTTGAGAATAACATGTAACTTAGCCATAATCTCCTAAAACTCACGAAACCATATGAAAATTTATTATGAAACCTTGTAAAAATAGAATGAAATAAATTGAAACTTAGTCGTGAAAGCTATTAAGAGCTAATTAAATTATGTTGATAGAACATTATGAAACCTAATGGAACTTATCTGTGAAACATCATGAAACTTATCTATGAAACATTATAAAATCTAATAAAACTTAGCTACGAATCTCGTGAAACTTTTGAAATCCTAATGAAGCTTAGCAAAGGAAACTTATTGAAACCTTTTGAGACCTTGTGAAACAACCTAAAAAAGAAAAAGCTTTATAATGAAAACTAATGAAATGTAGTCATATAACCTATTGAAACTTATTCATAAAACTGAATTGAACTAAGATATAAAATAGAATGAAATCTTTTGGAATATAGATGTGAAAACATGCAAGCATTATAGTGGTATTAGCGTCACTAGCCCATCTCTTTAACTATATATGTTACACGAACCGGCCTTCCCATGGACGCAATGCTGCCCTCGCACTCGCGTTCCCGAGCATTCTCCGCTTATATTATATTAGTATTTAAGTGGTAAAACTAAGCACTTTATTTTTCTATGGGAGGGGGTTATAGGCCCTTTTGCCGTAGAGAAGCTCTGCCCTAGTTCACTTGTATGTATCAAGTGGTATATGTATAAAATGTATTAAGAAAAAATTATTTATATGTTTGATCATTTGAATAGAATCGTCCTATCCTAGATGCTGGAATATAAATTTAAGGAATATTCCTTATGAATACTATGAACTATTTCATTCATACAAAACAATAGCATCAAATGATTCAAGACCATCCCATCTTATTCACCTTCATCTCACTAACCAAACACACCCTTAACTGTGTCACTGTACCCTTAACTGACTGTAAATAAGCATGTAGTTGCATGCACAGTTGCATGGCCTACCACTGTACCACGAGCCCGTCTAGTTACTGCAACGCTGGGGAATCACGAGTGCTTGCTGCACCATCGAACGTGTCCTTGAGATTCCAATAATTTGCAGCAAAGCGCGCGGCATGATTGGTCACGACTCCAGCGTTTGTTCCTCTAGCTTGCAGTACTTACAAGCCGGGTGCAACTTAAGCAGTCCCATATAAACCATTCGATCAGCAAACGATGATCTAGATTTATAGTAGTATTGCAACAAAAATATATAGTGATTGATTTTGTATTATAGCAAGTTACTGTAGCATACATTTTTAGAGATCTGAACCGTTCGATCGGACAGCTCTAAGACATGGAGACTACTTAAGTTAAAGTCCTATATCTATTGCATGGAACCTGTCTGCCGATCATTACTAGGGGTGCAATCGGCTCGGATTCGGTCAGATATCGTTTTTTTCATATCCTAAACCATATTTTTTTGTCGGACTCGGATAGTACCGGATACTAATATGGCGCGGTTAATATCGGTCGCGGATTCGAATCTAATACGGAGCGGAATCGATACGGTATCGAATATTTTTTGTCGGATAACGTGCGAATTACAGATACCATATAAGTACACATATAGTACCGATTTACCAACTATATAAGTTTAACATGTAATAAGATTATCGCAGTCTAACAAGTTATTTTATCAGACAGTCTAAGAAAGTTGCAAAAGTACACAAAATTTGAACAGTATACATATGGCAAATTTCAAAACATAGAATGATACGTAAATAATATTATGATAAGTCGATAACGTGACCATGAGGTCCACAACTCCATATTTTTATGAAAGAGACTATACAACAAGTCGATAATATTTGGATTGCATCATACAGACAGAAGACTCAACAATGACACAATCTTCTATAAGAGTTCAAGATCGAAGTAGCTAAGTCGGGGCTAGTAATATCTCAAGAGACAACGAGTGCGATGATGGTTACTTGTCCTCGACAAGCACTCAATCATTATCAGCTACCACCATAATCTTATCCTACAAAACAAAAGATAACAAGAGTGTACGACGTATTTAACATTAATAAAAAAATATTGTTTTACTATTTTATACTACTACAAAGCAAACTTTAGGCTATAATCTGGTTTGGTCCATTGGAGAAATGTATGACAATAGTTACCACACATATCATTCATCAATTGCATTTTTTTTCTATATGGACTCCAAAATTCCTGTGAGTCCCAGAGCACTCAATACAAATAAGAATACCAAAATTTAGAGATGCCCACACTACCAGAAAAATGCACATCAATGGCGGTTCGTAATTGGGATTATTAGTGACGGTTTTCAAACCGTCATCGATAAATTATCGATGGCGGTTCTAGTCAAAAACGTCCATCGGTCCAAGAACGCTCAACTTCAGAATTATGATCGAATCCGAACATTTTTAATACCACACGTGTGGTCTTCCCAGGATGGAGGCGGAGGGCGGCCGGATGTGATCGGACGAGGCCGGCGGAGGGCGGAGGTGGATGGGGGTCAGGCGGCAAGAACAATGATCCGGCGGCGGCTAACAGATGGGAATGGTGTTCGCGTGCCCGATCGAGTGCTAAAGGGGAAACCCTACGCCGAGTGACCTCTCGGCACAGCCTGTGGGCCCCACGCAATGAACGGTGCCAACAAATTAGGGTTATACGATCACTACCGAGTGCCCACTCGGAAGAATACTATGCCGAGTGGCCTCTTGGCATAGAGCGACAGATCCACCGAGTGCCCTCACGGCACAGCCTATGGGCCCCATGCAACGAACGGTGCCAACAAATTAGGGTTATACGATCACTACCAAGTGCCCACTCGGAAGAATACTATGCCGAGTGGCCTCTCGGCATAGAGCGACAGATCCACCGAGTGCCCTCTCGGCACAGCCTATGGGCCCCACGCAACGAACGGTGCCAACAAATTAGGGTTATACGAGCAGTTTCCTGTTCACTACACCGAGTGGCCTCTCGGCATAGAGGGACAGATCGATCGAGTGCCCTCTCGGCATAGTATGTGGGTCCCACACGATTGATTCAGTCAAGAGGTTGGGTTCTCAATATATCCCTTGAAAGCTTTCATAAATTCTGCACCAATTGCACCTACAGGAAATATCCGTCAACAAAATGTTATTTTCTCACCCACGGTCCGCAGAGGCAACATTGATTCAGTCAAGAGCGTACCATCAAATAACCCTGTGATCACAGCTTAGTGTTCTTCGACATGTAGGAATCGAACTCATACTGACCATCGGTGC